>JAQGCX010000708.1:0-14554 GCA_034700205.1 Plectus parietinus | reverse complement strand
GTATACTTTTACGGTATACTCTTTTGTTCTACTTTTGTTCCGGTTTTGTTCTAGAACAAAAGTTCTCAGAACGTTCCAGGAACGTTCCGAGAACAACGAAGTATATTCGGCGCCTAACTGTACTGTCTGTCGCAATATAGCGGATATGAAAGCCGATAATGACCGCAAAGAAGAGAGCAAATGCCACCAGCTACCTTACCGAAACGAAACGGACTATTGTGAGCGCGACGAACTGGGGGAAGTGAAAGTGCACTCACGCGACTGATCACCTCCACTGCAGAGCTTACATTTATGTGCAAAGTGGCACTGCGAGGACATGTATTTCGAGCCACAAAAGTCCGAACTATTCCAACCAAAACAAAAATTTTCCTGGCCGACCTGCTGGGGGTGAGGGGGGGGGTGAAGTAAGCGCGCAAGACGTTGTTCTGCGGCAAACCGGGCTCAGACTTGATCATACGACACGGGCTTTCCGTTTTGATCTCTGTGCAGTTCTCCGTACTATAAGACCTAGAAGAGCACAGTTCGCAGACCGCGCCGATGGTCGCACGGAATACGCTCAAAAAGATCGTCGTGTTGTTTGGCTCGTTATACGCAGGGGAACAAGAGAGACCCAACTTCTTACGAAACGACCTGTCGTACGCGATCGCCTGTTCCGCCGGGTAGTAGTAGTCTGTGGCCAACGAGAAGATGAAACCTTGGTACTTGATGAGATGGGTGGTCAACTCGGGGAACTTCTCGATCAACACCAACATGAACCGCGCCCACGCCTGACCTCACTCGGCCGTACTGCGAATGATGGTTTTGGGCTTTTTCGCACGCATGGTCGGAACGCCGTTGACGAATTGAACGAAAAAACTTTCCTTATGCGACGCGACCACCTCGCTAGTCAAAAAGCCGGCCAAATCGACATATTCGAGCGCCTGCGCGCACGCACGCAATTGCGAACGCGAACTATGAGGCTGAGACATACCCTCGGTAACGGAGACGCCGTCGATACCCGTGTCGTTGAATGCTAAAGGATCGTCGAACAACTGCTGAACAACGTCGGCCAGACGGCGGTTGTCGCTGGCGACCGGAGCAGGGGTGTTCAGGACGGATTGCGCGTGGACCGCCGACGGATTGGATCAGAGCCCTGAACTGGTCACCCGTCAACTGCGGCTGATTTTGGACTGCGGTCGGCGCGACTTGTGGAGTGCGACGGAACGCTGAGGTCGACTTTGAACGTTTGGGGGCGGGCGGGGTGGGCTCGTTAGCCTGACTGCGATTATTTAGGCGAGTTTCTCGGGGCTAAATACCCGCGGAGGGGACGCGAACGGCATCCTTCCGGAAACGAGGAAAGGATCCACGGTGAACGAAAACCTCCACAGAACGATCGGAAACGGTAGAGGGACTGACTTATGCCATGCAGCGAAAGTTGAGCACATGCCATGAGACAGACGCAACGTAAGTTAAGCGTTGAGCGCGAGAACTTCAAATAATTTCCGTTACCGTATCCTTTCGTCCCCGTTAACTGCAGTTAAGTGCTGGGCAAAATTATGTGATGTAAACTCTTCAAAAGTGTTGAAAACAATTGGTATAATCTCAACGAAAAAATACGCATTTACCTAATCACTATTAATGATGATAATAGACTTTTTTTGACCATAACCAACAAGAAAAACAATATATGGGTGGGTTGTTTGTTCTAAAGCACAAAAATATAAGCGACACTAAGCACTCCAAAGATGTCGAGAGACGCATTTCTAACTGGAAAAGAGAGAAGAACTCAATTCATCTTCGCTTTTTTCATCTTGCTAAGGAACGAACGGTGGGGGCAAGGACAGTATGCGGTTGTAGCATCTTCGCCAGGAGGAGCCTTGGTTCCTGGAGGCCCAGGCGGTCCAGGCTGCAAGTAACAGAATACCAAACCTATGATTATACTCATAATTTCTTTGATGGCAAAGAGAGTTCTGTAGAAAGCACCATAACCACAGAATTTTAGATCTGCAATAGTGGCTAAATGTCATTCTGGGACGCTTGGATTTAAATTATAGATGTGGTCGGTGCACCGCGACCAGGACCGATATTGTCGGTGCACCGGGACCGGGACCGAGGTCATTTTTGTGGACCGATTACTGGACCAGGACCGATAGTTTGGTTAAATCATCGGTCACTGGACCGGGATCGAAATTGTCGGTGCACCGACTAAGTGGACCGGGACCGGGACCGATTCCGACCTGGACCGACGCATCTATAATTTAAATCATACGAATTAATGATACTTAATTCAATATACTCTGGATTTGACAGCGCGCGACATTCAATTGATGGATTTTGAATCGATTTCTAGTTAACCGTTCGAAAAATTCTGACTGTAGTCACATCTTCCTACCTCGCCAGCTGGGCCAGTTGGGCCCTGGCTTCCGGCGGATCCGTCTTGGCCAGGTGCGCCTGGCTTACCACGCGGACCATTATCACCGTTGTTTCCTTTGGGACCAGAAGAACCAGTTGGGCCAGCTGGGCCAGGCTCGCCCTTTGCTCCCAATGTTCCTGGTTCGCCAGGAGGTCCACTCTGGCCGGGTACTCCTGGTTCACCTTCCTGTACATTCCATCGTTATTTTGGTCATTAATTTTTGAAATAACGATGTGACCTGTCCTGGTTGCCCTGGAGATCCTGACCTTCCTGGTTCACCGTTTTCACCAGCGCCGCCAGACGAACCGGGAAAGCCGAGTGGACCAGGATTACCCTGAATTTGTTTGCATTTATTTCAGTATTTCGAAAGCGAAAGGCACTTACAGCAGGTCCAGGCGGACCAATAGGTCCAGGTGGGCCACTCGGGCAAGCACGACAATTTTTCTCGTGAGAGTAGTTGATCACCGGATAGTTACCATCCAGACCGGGAGCGCCATCAAGTGCTCGAAGGCCAGGACTGCCATCCGGTCCCGGTGCACCAGGGGCTTCAAAATATACTTTCACTCAAAGAACATCTATTCGCCTTGCTCCTGATTTCTTTTTCATTTGCTTATACCGTATTTTCCGAAAAAGTAATACACGTAGAAATATTAGTACATGTACTACTAGTTTCTACACATGTAATGTGTGGTGGAATCATAATTTGAGGTTCAATACGTCCAGCTAGTACTAATATGCGTTCACCCCCCCCAAACCGGTTCAAAGTTCAAAGAAACAATTGTAGTACTGTACTTTTATTTCTGAAAATACGGTATAGGGTGTTTGAGAAGCCCAATTAACAATTTTTTTTTAAAATTTGCACTAAGCAAACCACAATAATATGTTCATGTCAACAAATGAAGCTTATTAAAACAAAAATTTGTTTAATGCGGCAACATTCCACATGGTGTAAAAGTGGTGGTGTATGTAAACGTACCTAACCCCGATTTCAACGCGCTTCCATTGCGATACTGATGGTCAGACACAGGCGCGAAGCTAGAACTCGAAGGATGGAGTGCAAATTGGCAAAACGATAAAGGGGGACCCTTTACTCTTTTTTCGGACGGCAAAACGACGGGGGCAAACCCAACTGACAGGGGGCTGCCCCCCCCCGTCCCCCTAGCTTCGCCCCTGGTCAGACATGGGCACCGATTTTTGCTGAGGGGGTGGGGGGTTTTTTTGGGAAATAGTTCATTTTTTCCAGTGCTTGTCCAAAATATTTTCCCGTCACTACGTGGCGAAAGCGGTTTTTTCGGGGGGAGGTACATACTCCCCCATACCCGTGCCCACACGTCTGCTGATGATTAACACGTATGAGATTTGAATTGAAATCATGCAATATATCACACACACAAAGTTTTTTTTCGAAGAAAGACAAACTTCATCACATCCGTAACAATAATTAGAAATTGGAACATACCACCGGCCGGTCCCTGTGGACACTGCCGTTCCGCATCGCAAACGCACCGATCAACACCAGCCTGTCGCTCTACTCGCACGACCTTTTGCACGTTGCCGATGCGCTGAAATAGCGGACAGTGAAGGCTGAGGGACGTGCAGACATGGGCACGAGGGAAATGGGGTGGGGGTACACAGAGGTGGGCAAAGTTTGACCCCTAGGGGGGATTTAGTACCAAAATTTTTCCACCCCAGGGGGAATATCCCCCCCGGCGGCCTCCAAAACCCCATTCTATTCAGTGCTTGTCCAAAATTTTTTTTCGCCACTACGTGGCGAAAACGTTCCATCCCCCCAACCTTTTGGCATCCCGGGGGATCTGTATCCCTGAGGAGAGGATATCCCCCCATCCCTCCGTACCCACCTCTGGGGGTACACACAGGGCCGTGCGATCGTTGCTGCTACAAATGTGGTCGGTGCACCGGGACCGATTGCCTGGACCGATTCAACAATTAAAATTTTTATAACTAAAATTTAAGTTCATGCTTTAAAATTTCAAAAATATTGAAAAAAAAATTAAATTCCTCATCAAATATACTTTTGATATGATGATTTTCCACTGAAATTTTTTTGAATTTCTGGCAGAAAAAAATTTGAAATTTTGAGCTGAAACCTTGAACCGATACCATAGCGTGGACCAGGACCGAGGCCGATTAAATGTAAATTGACTGGACCGACTCCTGGACCGGGACCGATTCCCAACTAGATCGATGCATCTGTAGTTGGTGCCACTGGAGCCATGGCTCCAAGTCAAAAAAAGAGATTATAATAAGGGTACCATAGGAGCGCCCCTGGCGCCCAGTTTTTTAGAGGTAAAGATCTCCCTTATCTATTGGCTCCAGGGCGCCCCCACCCCAGGGCCCGGCCCTCGGTACACGCATCCCCAAGAGGATTGTAATTTTTGAAAAACGTGTTGGTCATGAAGAGAAGTAGAGGCGAAAAATAATTTGCACAAGCACTTGATTGAATGACTTTTTTTGGAAAGATGCCCGTCCCCCCAAGCAAAAGGTCTGTGTCCATGAATGGGGTTGTGTATGTAGGAGCAGAATAGGGCACCTTGTGTTGATATTCAGCGGCAATGTCATTTTCGAGCGTCCTAAACTCGTCCATGTCTTGGACGAGCCAACCGTTGACATTGTTGACTTTGATAAGCAGCCTGGGCACGGAGACGAGGCAAATGACCAATGATAGCACAGAGAGACCAATGGTCGTGTATGCCGCGTACTCCGTCATTGTGGGAGCGGCAGGCAGCCCAGGGAACAGCAATTGGAATTGCGGTGTTCAATCTTCACCCTGTTTATGTCGGGTCATCGGCAATCGACGTGGAACGGCGAAACTGGTTTCGGAAAAGATGCGCCAAGCGACCAAAACAACAATTTAACTGAAAAAATCTTGAATCAGCGGCCGACCAACCGCACTCCATCGGTAGTGTTTCATCCCACCCGCTCCGGTGTGTGCAATTTTTTGGGTCAATATTTGTGTTTCTATCAATACGATACGATTCAATCGTCGATTATCGTTTCGTCTATTTACCGAACCAAATTTATCGACGTTTATCACATCGCCCATAATCAACCAAAATTTATTGAACCAATTTTCATCACAAAAAACTTTCGGCGAAAAATTGCTCAATACAGTTGCGATGAGAACCAATTTGCACTTGATTGACAGTCTTTGCTACCGATTATTAGCTAATTTGGCATCTATATAGGCAGAAGAATTCAAGTCAAACTTGCTCGCTGACAGAAGTTATCGATGATCAATCCTTCTCATGTTGGACACGAGTGTGGTGGATTGCATGCAAAAAAGCACCGACTGTACAAAGCTAATCTTTTCGGATACGATAAATTATCTAACCGCCATTTATCGGACCTATTCGTATCGTCTTTATTGAACAATTTTTTATCGTGGTCAATATACCTTCCCCAGCCCTGATTTTCTTGGTTTAATTGAAGATTTGTTAAAAGAATCAAATTTCTTAATTATCGAAGGACGGCCGGCCTGTGGCACATCAGTATTGATGAAACGCATCGCTGAAAAAAAACCAAAATTTGCACATTTTGTCTTCGTGCTATTTGCGGAATTTCGTTATCTTCACGAACAGCGGTTTTCAGCTATCATTGAAATGGTCAGAAAAGGCATGGAAGTTATCCCAGAAAAAAATATGGTTGATTCATTAAGAATAGCTTTGGAAAACGTTGATGACAGCAGTTCGTACAAAAAATCTCACGAGATAATAAAAATACTTGTTCTTCTTGACGGGTGTGACGAAGCGTGGATCAGTGCAGGCAACTAGAAAATCTGTTTACTTACCAAATGCAAGTGCAACGACTTCAGTACAAAGTAGTTCTTACAAGACCAAAAGAAAAAATTTATAGCTTGTCAAGTCAAGCAGGCATTAAAGTTTGCAACATTCTCGGAAGAAATGGATCTGAACAGCAAGCAATTGAGGCTGTTCAAGGAAAACATGGGAACCCCGTTGGGCAAATTAATTATTTGTTTTTTACCTTTTACAAATTACACGGGAAAGTGCAACGGAAAAGCATTTGGCTTGCAAGTGCAGGATATCTAGTGGACGAGTTGAGACGAAGTAGTTTTATTCGACCATACGCTCGGTTCACTCCAATCCAAACAGAGAAAAAATGATTTAAATTTGGTTATTATACGAAAACGAGAAACCATTTCATAACAACATCACGGTAATCATGGCGGGATTAGTTATGACACATAACGAAAAATGCGCGATATACAATTGACAGTAATCAGTTGCCCGATCACCTACACAAGCGAGTAAGAAAGCAGGGTTGAGATAAAGTTGGGAAGAGATAATGCGTGATACTATTAATAACTTACAAAACAATAACGTTCGGGAAGAGATAAAGCGTGAGAGTAACAAAACAAGCGAGAAGACAGGGAACTCAACATGATTTCAGAATTTTTGGAAATGTACAGTCGACAGACAGTGAATGGACAACAATAAGTTTTCGGTTAATAACACTATACATTTTTGCACAGCGAGCCATACATGACCACGAGTCGCGACTGGAGGTCGACCATTCCTCATGATGTGGGGGTGTATACTTCAAATTGATTGACCGCAATGGTAGTTTCCTATTAAAAGGCGATTCTTAAATGATAGCTCTTGAAAGAGAGGATATGTACGGTAGAGTTACAAACACTTCTAAACAAAAATGCAAATAAACACACAAAACCAAAGAGCAATATTGCAAAACTAGATAAGGCCGTTGTTTTCTCCAGCTTATCAACAGTTGCAAAGAATTGGAGAAGATTGCTGAAATAGTTTTATTTCACGACGATAGGTTTTTCGCAACCTTAGAGCAGATCAGATATGCTTGGTTCTAATAGAACCACCCAATTACTAATGCGTAAATTGAACGTTCCGAGCCTCCCAAAAAAAATACCAATTACACTTTGTGGCGGCCTTGTGGCCTAGTGGCTAAGAGCCCCGACTACGAGCCGGGCTCCGAGTGATAGGGTCCCGGGTTCGAGCTCGAGCCAAAACTTATGGATCATAAGGTCTATCGATAAAAACTGAGAGAAAATTCAAGGCCTTGTTCACTTTCACGAGATGTGACGTATTGTAACTGTTCGTGCAAAATTATTCACATCAGTATGATTTCAAGCAAATGGTAGTCGTGAACATGACCTATCAACATACCATTCAGCAACTGCCGATTAGTTGCTTCGATTCTCCATTTCCGTTGTGAACGGCAGAGACTGGGTCAATGGCAGTGCAGCTATGAAAACTGAAAAATAAGCACGCCAAAATTGTCATTTTAAGCATTTACAAGGGTGAAAAATAGGACGATTTTTTATGTGCACTTTTCGTAATGAAGCTGCCCGCGCCAATTTTTATCTCAAAAGTGTAGGTACATCTTTCACATATAGTTTTTTGCTGCGTATCGTATTATTCTACTGTGCCGTACAGTGCATAAACATATGGAAATGCTAGCGGCTGGGCGCACAGAAGTCTTACATTCTGGCGTCTGTGGGCAGGAAAGGAAATAGTAAAAAGGAAAACGACCTAAACTTTATGAACCCCCAAAAAATCTTTTGAGCATATTTGTCCCTCCCACAGTTGTACTCAGTTCCGGAACTAAGTTCTAAAATCCAGTTCCAAAACCCAGTTCTAACCCAGTTCTTGGAACTAAGTTTTTTTTGGAAAAAAGAACTAAATTGATTTACTGGAGTGGATTTTATTTCTGAGAACTGTGTTAAAACCTAGTTTTTAACTCTGTTCTTAGTCATTTCTTGAGAAACTGAGTTATTTTTCGGAAAAATGGAACCATAGATGTAACCGGCTTCATCTCAGCTACCTCAAAAAAACTATTCGTACCTGAGCGCGTCATCATCATCCTCATCTGCCGCGGGTTGTTCACCAGGACCTGGCACAGGAACTGCAGTTGGTTGTGACAGTCTGAAACACATCCTATAATTCTTTTTTTATTACGGTTTGTGTCTGGGCAATCGAAGAGCGAACATGTTACAGCAGGACCGCAATTCCTCGGAGACAGTACCTGCGAGTTTTGATGCTGCTTATTGATACGGGAGCGTCAAAATCTATCTTCTTTTTTTGTCCGATCTTCGTCCATCTGTGATAAAACAAACAGAATAGTAGCGGAATCGCGAAAGCGAGACTGATGAATGACATAATGAGGAACATCCACTTGTACTCTGCCGGCGTTAGAAATTGATCCGTGCAGGACGGATAAGCCTGCAATATGAAACATTAAGCATTGACAAATTTTACATTTGTGAAACAAAAATTCGCTCGTTGCGCGCGTTTGTGCAAAACCAAAACAGAGAAAGGCGATTCAGCGACTCCGATCAAGGTGACATGCTCCAGTTGAAAACAAACGGGCAAAGGAAGCTGGGTGCAGCAATCTATATTACCCAATATCCATGAGAATGTGATGGAGGTTTTACTCAATTCCCAAAAAAATTATTGTTAAATAATGTCCCATTTCGGAATAACAGACATCAAACGATGTCTGCAAAAAGAAAAGAGCGAAATGTTAAACTGAAATATTGCGTATCACATTGAAACGCTTACCGACAAACAGTTGTGCTGTCGCCATGTGGCACTTGGATGGCGCCATGATGAATTGCCGGGCATCGAAACGCCACAGCACTCAGTTCGCATTTGAAGCCCGAGAGTCGCACTTTTATTGGCGTCATCCTTGTCGTATGCGTTCCAAGTTAGGTGCGTTGCATCAACGTCTGCATTGTTATCGAACGTAGATAATACGACGTATGCGAGTCGGTAGAGGAAGAAAGCATTTAGTAAACAGGAGCCGTAGCCCAACTAAAAAATTCTTAACGTTAATCAAGCAATACGGTAATTATTAATATATTTCGGGAATCACAGCGTTGTTACAGTCGGCAAAGCGTTTTGCTATAATAACTTTAAATACTGATTTAAGTGCCGAATCCGTAGGGGAAGGGAACGACAGTGCTTGTCAGTCTATGCCCGGGTTAATTTCATCGACGATTTTTTTGCCCGCCGTGAAACAACAGGATATCGACTTCCTCGTTTGGGAAATTCATCAATAGGGTCGCGCGAAAAAAACGCCTTTACTTTTTCAACTGCAATATCTCCACGACAGCTGATTGGATCTCACTGAAACTTTAACCACAAATACATCTTATCTTTGTCTGATCCACGTAAAATTTTCATCATAATTAGTAAAACTGAAGGCATTCTGTAGGCAATCTTGTGTGATGACCAAAAAGTAGGTAATTTTCGCACAATGTGCCCTTTTCATTTGAAAAAAGTGCGAGACTTTTGCCGTTACGAAATTGGCTGTGCTCAAAAGAGAACAAAAATAATGAAGTGCTTCTGAGACAAAATTTGTGAAATTTGGTCAATGTTTGGCTGAGATTTAGCCATGCAAACGCGACATGCTTTTTGTGCACTCGTAATGGCTAAGAAACTGCATGATCGCGACCGCTAGGCAACCAAAACGTTTCGGAGAAAATCCTCCAGGGGAAGTTCTTAGAGTCATATCATGTCAACTTACTTCTGGCAAAATTTCAGCCTATTCTAAAACTTTGACTTTTCGGTTTATTCCCATACTCTTACTCTTTTTTCAACGTCTCTTTTTTAAAAACACACTGTTGTCCGTTGAAGCAACGAAACATTTCCAGTTCCCGTTCCAGTTTCGCAGACAAAATTTGTTACACAGGTGAAAGATAAGTGAAACGAACTAATGTCGACGTTGCTCGACACAAAGCTTTGAGCTTAGTGACACTGCGTTTGGTTTTCATTCCGGTTTCCTCTCCAACGCAGACGAACACCACTGAGCACATCGCCATTGCGCACATGATCATTGCTATGATGCCTTGCCGTTTGTACTGCTGTGCGGGCTGAAGAATAAATATGTACAAGAAAACGAAAAATGTATATTAGTAGCCTAGTGGCTTCTGCGTTGTGGCCTAGTGGCTAAGAGCCCCGACTACGAGCCGGACTCTGAGCCATAGGGTCCCGGGTTCGAGTCCCAGCAGCGTCGCCCCCCTCCCCTCCCCCAGTGCTAGGCATGCGACGGCCGACTGAGGTAAGAACATCATTGTCGTGACAAAAATGAACGGTAGAGGAACTAAATACCGTCTATTCTATTCTACTTGCCATATTCACGAGCACCGTAAAATATGGCTTCAGCATATAAATAACAATGACAGTCAAGTCTTCGCAATATGGGCAAGAGATGATCTTCGAAACTTGTCCAACTGGACTGAGCACTCATCACTTACTTTCAGATTGTACTTATATTGGTGGTCACATTTTTACTCCTGTTTCAAATTTAATCCAAAAACAAACACATGCACAAGTACAAAGCACAACTCAATTAGGCTCAATTATGCATTCTTGGTGAGAACGGCTCAACTATAGGATTGATGACGTCATGCTCACAGTTACGCCGGTCTCACCAAAAATGCATAACAAAAACGAAGTAGGTAATTAGAGAATTGATGAAAGTTCGATAAAACAGTCAGTACCTCTTTCACTGTGCTGATCAGGTACTGTGAAGGCGCATAGCGTGATTTCCTTCCTGTAATGTTCAGCTGCGTGACATTGTCACCGTACTGCCACAGGGGCTCCATCGCGCGCTCCCTGTCACTGCTTGCCGTAGTGAAGTAGTAGGCGCAGTAAACGGAAAACGGAATAAGAAACAGAAAATAGAGGAGTGCAAGACGAGTGGCAAAGAGAGTTGAGCACGTATTCCAGAATTTCTCAGTTGTTTCTTTTAGAGCATTTCTCAGCGCCATGATCGCCGCCGCCCGTATTGTACGGAGGCAATTGCACAACCTGTTCAGCCTTGAGTGGTCGAAACAGCCTCCGTCCTTATCTGTTTGCGTTTCTCTCCCGCAGCGTCACACATCTAGCATGACGACAGTGCAGTGCCATCGG
Organism: Plectus parietinus; assembly: GCA_034700205.1. Taxonomy (NCBI): domain Eukaryota; kingdom Metazoa; phylum Nematoda; class Chromadorea; order Plectida; family Plectidae; genus Plectus; species Plectus parietinus. Next base: position 3,238 of record JAQGCX010000708.1, on the reverse strand, counting down.
AATGAATGACACCGCTGCATGAATTGTTTTCGCCATTAGAAGCCCCTTTTGACCATCCCTCTAAACACATGAATGCCTGTTAGACTTATTCCCCCTCCCTGTTCACATATGAATGACCGCTTAGAGCGGTTGTGGACAAGTGGCAGGGCCGGATTATAAATGGGCCACATGGGCCACGTGGCCCAGGGCCCCCCGGTTTACAGTCACTTAAGGGGGGCCCCCCGACGTCACTCATCAACCAAAATTGCAAAATTATGTTGAAAAATTTGCCTTCAACTGTACAAAAGCTCAAAAAATTTCCGTTGCTCTTAAAAAAACAGTAGAATTTTGCCTTCGGCGGCAAAAATGTCCAAAAAATTTGAAAAAAAAATTGAAAAAATTTGGTTCCGACGGTCATTAGGGGGCCCCCCATTACATTTGTGGCCCAGGGCCCCCCGTACTCTAAATCCGGGCCTGACAAGTGGTGATGTGTAATGTTGACGTTGTCGTCCGTACTGGGTGTATTTGGTTTGGTGCGATGGGTTTGGTTCGGTCAGTGGCTTCGCGAACTCAATGCAAGAACGACTGCATTCCGAAAGAACTATTCTTTTCTGAAAGAATATTGAATTAATTTAACAGCACAGTCGATTTAGCGATCATCTGATGAAAAGAGAAGCGATGTTGCTGATGCTTTTAAGAAGCCAAAATCATTTTTCTGCATTACGTTTCGGTTAAAAAACCTATGCGATTGCGGATGACATGCGTGCATTACATTCAAATGTTGCTGAAAACAGGTACTGTAAAGAAGTCAGTTTTAGGCATACCCAGACGAATTTCAATGCATAAAGTTTGAAGATGCGACCATGACTAATCATTGTTTACCACTAGTAAAACGAGCAAGCAGCGCCGCTAACGTCATCAAACAACGACGATTGGGCACTGGCGTGCATCTTGTGCGTCAACTGGTGTCCTCGTCATTGGCGCTATCAACTTCTATTTTTGTCGATTGACATGATTTGTTCCGTAATGTTCGTCAGTATTTCTAAAATTTCAATAACAATCGTACATCAAATGCACGCGATTTGGTGGCGCAGGGTACATACCGTATTTATTCTAATATAAGCCCCGGGACGTTCCATTTTTCGATTGCTCTCTAAGGGGGGCTTATATTAGAGAGGGGGCTTATATTAGAGAGGGGGCTTCAATTAGAGACGGGGCTTCTATTTTTTCCGATCAACGAATATCAAAAAATTTCAGGCAAAATCGATCATTTTTGGTGATTTTTAGTGCAAATGTAAGATAAATTCTTATCGTATTCAACGGAAATTTGAATAACAGAGCGTTTTAACGCAACAAAATGGGGAAATACAGTTTTAATAAGCGTGTGTATCATAAAAAATGTCATTCTTGACCTTGTTTGCATTTGCTGACTGAGTTTCGGCCAGGGGGAGTTACATTAGAGACGGGGCTTCTATTTTTCCGATCCCTCGCTGGAAGGGGCTTCTATTGGAGACGGGACTTCTATTAGAGACAGGGCTTGTATTAGAATAAATACGGTATATGAGATCTGTGCCCAGGGCCGTTCCATGAGTTTTCGGTGCCCGAGACTGATGAGTAAGGCGGACCTTTGTCTGTTAAATTTTAGGCGTCTTCAGCGCCCCCTTGCCGTCTGGATGGTGCCCGCCGGCGCCCCAAAATGATAGAGACCCTTATCTCTAAACTTTCCAGGCTCGACGTCTGAGGCTTCAGCCTCGTTAGCCTCACCTATGGGACGACCCTGTCTGTGCCTCAAGCATAAAAATGCGAACATTAGCAGTCCAACAACAAACAAAAACATATGACTAAACATATGACTTACTTGTATATCATATCGTTGCAGTGAATTTTCTAATCGACTAAGAAAAGATATTTTCATGATACAATGACCAACGTTTAACGTATCCGACTTGCGGTTTTATCGACATAAGGTAAAACATGTGCTCGTGCTTTACGATGACGGATCAGAGATACAATAGTTGTCACAAAATTGACGAAACTGTTAAGTAAGATCGCACGAAACCGTTTACTGTGCCTACTCTATAGCATTATCAATCATACAAGTTTCACGTTGTATGTTAAAAGTGGTACAGTAGGATTCGGCTACTGCTTCTGTCTGGGTTAACTGACCCCTAAATAATTGTGGGGGTTTTCTGGCCAGCCGAAAACAAAAGTGGTGGGACGTGTCCACATGCATACAGACTTGCTGCTTTAATATATAAAATGGTAGTATTAAAATAATGGGATGGGGCTGCCGGCCAGGCCACCAGGTTGTCCTTCTCCATCCTATTTGACAGCACGACGTCACTGAAAAAGTGAAAAATATGTCCAATTGACACAGCACCCCTGAAAACCCCAGTATGTGCACAATTTCAGAAAGATCAGTTTAAGCAGACCGTTTAGAACACGAATTACCCTGGAAATCATGTTCAGACACAAAAGTGAACATTTCCATTCAATTCAGCCCTCCTAACTCTCGGAAACAATTAGCAAAAATTGTTGGACATGTTTTAAGCACATTGAGAAATGATCCACTGATCAACGGAGCCGAATGTTGCTTGACTTGCCAGATCGGACGTTTTATGATACAATAGAATCTTGATGCTAAGTGGGACAATAAAAGTGGTTAGATACGTACAGCCGCTCTGGTTAAAGGGAAAAAGCTAAAAACAGTAAAAATATCTGTGACAGCCCAGATAAATATCAAATTATGACGTATTCGAAACATGCCTTCAATGTCTCCGATTTGCTAAGTGATTGCCAATTGCGTAGCAAATAGGTACATTCGCATTTTGTTTGATTGTGGTTTCAAAGATAGTGGGGAGGAGTGGGGACTGGGAATTATTTGGACAGCTAAACTTCCGTTATTAGAGTTTTATAGAGTGATCTTAAATTATTAGAAAATGATTATCTGTTTTGCAAGAGACTAGACTTTCTTTCGAATGACTACGGGGAAAAATGGATCATGAGCAAATTAAAAGTCAAACGGTATGTATGAATTTTTGCTATTCACCTTGATTTATTTGCATTAATTTCGCGTTACACTTTAATGATAAATCTCGAAAACGGCGAACTATCAAATCATTTATGAAACGATTTATTTACAAGAACGAGGATGAGTTCTCTCGGCAATCACAAACTGATCACCGCGCGTCAGACCTGTAGCTGGGGAGGGGGGTTAGGGGGTAGGCTAGCCAGGACGAAAAATCGGACAAGCACTAGA
>JAQGCX010000707.1:0-14560 GCA_034700205.1 Plectus parietinus | reverse complement strand
TGCAACCGGGTCCTGAATAGCAAAATTGTCTCCATATCGAGCTCAAATATGAAAGTAAACGAGCATGCACACCTTTTTCAACCGTATATAGACCAGTTCTGCTTACCATTTCGTTTATTCCAATAATAACAATAATAATAATAAAAATAATAGTAGTAATAGTAATAATAATAATAATAATAACAATGATAGTAATAATAATAATAATAACAGTAATAAATGTACTGGTGTATTGTGATCAGTACCTGACAAAACTTTCCAGCATTAAGCTGTGTACGACAAACTGAAAGAAAATTACGGGTCAATCCTCTTCTATGTCAACATTTACAACCCTATCAAAGATTTCCCTAATTATATTGTTTATTGTGGAGAAAAATGTTGGCGGATCCATCGCTTTGAACGCAAGAACACCGTGCTGTTTTGGTCTGACGAATGCAAAGTCCAGTCAGGGCTGGCAAGAAACTCGTTAATGCGAAATGCAAAAATATGCGAAAATACTATACTGGTCTTGCCTGAGTTGTTCCCATGAAAGCCATGAAAGCTGTTCTCCAGAGAATAAGATTATTTCCAAAAATTTTCGTGAAAGTTCGTCAGTGTGTCCTAAACTATCACCACATGTTAACTACCTTTTCCATTGTTTTATAAACATCTTTGTATCGTTTACTTAATCAATTCCAAGTGATAACAACGGTGCCCAAATATTTCGTTCACAAAAGGTGTGATGTTGCAAAACTGAATGACACTATGTTGAATGATTGTTGATTCCAGAATAAATATTAGCAACGTGCCATATTTTCCCGTCTGTGTGAAAATTACATGCGGTAACCAGTGACCAGGCTCATGCCCTCTGACCCCACTATGAGAGCTCCCTGAAAGTCTTCCCTTCTTCACAGTCATGCGAAAATACTGTACTGGTCTTGCCTGGGTTACACAGATGCTAATGAGTGGATTTCATACATTATTTCTGCTTGCGTATTGCACATTTATTGTGAAAACTGTTGTATTAAACGATCAACTAATGTGTTCTATACTCCTGATAGTTGTCAATGTAAGCTCTTTGACTCATAACTTAGTACACGCGCTGGTAGTTTTTAAAGGCCCCGGTGCAGATTGGCGATCTCGGTTTTGATGGTATGAGAGGTCTCGGTCAACGAGGCAGTAGCGTGGTCAACGAGGTCAACGAGCCACCCCGCCCCATGTTAACAAGGCCTTTGAATTTGTCCTACAATACGGCGGCTCGCAAAACTCAACTGATAACAAGTCGCTTTGTTTATTGCATGGTGCCAAGGCACGGACAGCTAGCCAAGCAATAACAAGTCATCATGTGACAAGCCCGGAATGGTACAACAAGACACCACTTCGAAATTCGATTTCAAGTGCCCGCCGCTTGGCATGAAATAGAGGGATTAAATCGTAATCTTATTGTGATATTCCCAGTCAAGCAACACGTTTGTGCTGTTACGCAATGTAGATCACTGCATTCCTATCGTTTAGTTTTGTGTATAAATAGATGTAAATATGAAAATTTCAGGATTAAAATTCCTTCGACTATTCGAAAATATAAGAGCAACAAAACCATGGATCAATAAGTCGCTGTATCACTAGTCCGTTTCAATTCAAAATCGCATTTGTCTGGCTCTCGTTCAATAACAATTGCAAAATATTAAAGCGCAAAATTTCGTCATGTCGTCCAGCGGTTCATGCACCACGTCATCAGTGGTCAACGATGGCTCAACGATAGCTGACCTTAATGGCCACGAAGGAACCGAGGAAGATTTTGCAGCACTGGATCAAGATGGCGGAATTGTGCAAAGAAGTCTGCCGGCACCAGGCGAACAAGGCCGAGTCGACCCGCAGCGAAATCAACAGTTCGATGGAGGTTAAAATTTGCTTTAACATTTGTTCCCTTCCCATCATAAAAAGATTGCTGTAGATATTAATTACCGCACTTGAGCATTTCCTTTCGGGCAAATAGTGGAATTGTTTGTTTGTGGTGCCGACAATTCCTTGACGAAATAGATTAATTGATTGGCTCATTTGCTTCAACGTTTGAATGAATGTAATGTTTCAGTTTCGTAAAGACGCAAAAATTAGGCAGTATTTTCACAGAAATATATTTAGCAGCCCAAATATCAGAGAAATATGATGCTTCGGGTGTTTTGGCGCAATTTTAGGACCGAAATTTGAATTCCTGCCCGAAAATTTTTTGATTGCTCTGCAATCCTCTCGACTTTTGGGATTTTGGGTTTGCAACCCCCCCCCTAGATTCGAACTCAAGTTATATGTATGTTTGTTGGGGTCAAAGTTAAGCAAGACTTGGAGATCTAATTAAATGGTTTGCCACTCGGCGAAAATGTTTTTTCCGGTTGGTATATAGGTCGTAAACTTCGTCCACTTCGGCCCAATTTGGGAGGTAAAACGCCAACGACATTTGTGTTATTGCGAGTACTGTATAACACGGCATGGTTTGGGTTGTCGGACCTACTGCTTCAAAACCACTGCTTTGTCAATTTTTGTACACCAAATCGCTCAGAAGGCACCAAATTACACAAAAATTTTGCCTGCGGCGTGTCCAGGGACGCTTAAGCGCCCCTTGAAACCCTAACCGATTTGGCTCGTGCGACGCCTTGTGTTGAATATAGACCCCCCAACCATTTTGTAATCCGGCCACCAATGCCCTGTAGTGCTAAAAATCTGTGTTAAAAAGTAAAATTAGATTATTCAATTGATTAAAAATTTTGCATAGTTAAAATTAGCATAATATCTACTGCTTTGTCAGTTTTGAAATCTGGCAACCCTAAGCATGATGGTCCCATCGCGATTGCACGAAGCCTTGTTACTCATGATGGCGAACGGACGCGTTCCAGTTGCGACTGAGTCACAAGTACGACCACCTCTAGTGGGAGGCAACAATGAACACGTGGTCGTTGACGAGCAGCACATTGTGCTCCCTCGTTTTCGCCTCGTTACCAAACAGCACCGTCGTTTCATTCTTGCCGGCGTTTTTGCGCTGATTAGCCTGCTGGTCGTCGCGGCAATCGCTATTTTGTTTGCTATGGGTATCGTGATGCCAACGAAAATCGTGAAAGATGCAACAACAACACCTATAATAACGATACCCACAACAACAACATCAACAACAACAGTGCCAACAACAGCAAAACCTACAACAACAAAGTCGACCACAGCAAAAGCAGCACCGTATGATTTTTGCTAATTTATAAAAGCTTGGTGTTAGTCGAAGGCTGCTGAAATTGCCATTACAAAAGTATCACAGATCAGAAATTTTGCAAAAATACAAAGACCCCGATCAGTGGTGAACGAATATGAACGGATGTTTTGGGGGAAGGAGCCAGACATGTTCACCGATTTTCGTTCGCGGGAATTTGGGAGTTTTGGTGTATAACGAAAAAGTCCATTCTCTAGTGTTAGAGGAACGTTTTTTCGCCACTACATGGCAAATTTTTTTGGGTTGGGAAAACTAATGGGGAAATTTTTTTGGGAAAACGGGACACTGATAACATCGAGTGTCGTCCAAAGATGCAAACCCAAAGCGAAATGTTGGCGATTTGACGTGAAGAAACGGTTGTTATTATTTTGTGCTAATGGGGAATGTTTTCAGAATTGAATGCAGAAATACTGTTGGTGAAATGTAAGACAATGTCCATTAAATTTGTGAATACTTTCATGACGTCTGTTCAGTTGTTTTTTGAAAGAGAAATCAAATCCACTGCGTGAAATCCGATAACAGTTTAATAATTTTTCAGACATTTCTTGGTCAATGTAAGTCGCAAATGGAATGGATACGAATATCAATTAATCGCAGTTGATGTTAGCTGGAAAGAAGCCGAAAATGAATGCATCAAACGGGGAAGCCATCTAGTCAGCATTCACAGCAAACTAGAACACGAAGTGATCAGAGGTCAGTTATGAGTTACTGTCGTGTTTTAAATTTATAGTTTCTAAATTTAATTTTTGATTTAACGTCTTTTCCGAAAATTAAATACGAATTGTTGGAGCATTTTATGTGCCATTGCCATTGTCCCAAGCCAAGCTTCACACGAAAATAAGAAGACGCCAAAATCATATTCAGCGCAAAAGCTAACCAATTCCAGTGGGACTGTACCCGCAACGCAAGATTTCCTGTCACGCGTGCTCATCAGTGCACCCACGGACCGATTATCTGAACCATTATAAATGCGCACCATAATTAGTGACGGATAAGATATCATTAAAAGATATATAATATCATTAATTAGAGTGGTAATGTTATCATTATCAGTATCACCGACAAATTTCGAAATAATATCGTAATACTAGCATGTGATTGTCTAAAATAATGTTTCATTATCAGCAAAAAAATTAATGATAGTACTTCTTGTTGGCCACGTAGTAAAATTTGATATCATTATCTGATATCATTATCACTATTACTTTCAAAATTTAGAAATGACATCGTATCAGTATCACATCGTTCATTAAAAGTACAAACTATCTTTATACAATAATGTTATATTATTTTTTTTAATCGTTGATCTTCACTGACCATAATGTGTGCGCCGAATGTAGAAGTGTGAGGCGATCGAATTCCATCGTACATATTTGCAGAACTCCAAGACCAGGGAAACTGCGACGACAGAAAATGCGTTAACGGCGACTGTCGACCGATTAAAGCATGCAACCGATGGAAGTACTGGGTTTGGATTGGACTGAGTAAAAAAGAGCACAATGGCGCATTTTTCTGGTCGGATGGCACTGAGTTTACTGAAGGCTGCTTCGAAGCTTGGGACAAAAGCACCGATCCGCAACAACCCAACGTCGGTCAGGATAAAAACTCTGCGATACAGTCGGATTACGACGGTGGATGGTACAAGAATCCTTGCGCAGGGCGTTTCAGTTTTATCTGCAAACGCAAGTTAAAAGCAACATTTGTAAATTTCTGGCAGGTTTATTTCCATGTAACAGGCTTCACCGGAAAACAGTTCCCCAAATAAGTGTCCTATTTTGCATTGGGTCTCTGCAAATGTGAATTTTTACATTTTCGCTGCGAAACGAATTTGAAATTTGAACGAAGCTACTCTGCCTTCGATGAAGCCCCCTGTGCTTTTCAATGCAACATACTTTACTGCATACCTGTAACGCTGGTCCGACATCAGATACATGCTGGCTTCCAGGAAGCTTAATGACAAATGAAGAGTTTGGCAACTGGAGTGACATTTACTCTATTTCTATTCCTGGGGGCAGTTTTCCCGGTTGGTTTATCGCCGTCGTCTTTCTTGGCGGATTCGTCATCGCAGTGGTAACTTATCTACTCTTGTTGGCCATCTTCAAATACTGCTCTAAGAGCAAGACGCGTGCTGTGGTAAACTGTTTGGACAAGTATTTTCGATACTTTCTTTTTTGATACATTTCAGCATTATGAAGGTGTTTACAACTTGGTCGCGAGGCTGTTAGGACGACCTCTACCAAGTCCACCAGCACCTGCAGGTACCGCTCAGCTTTGCATTTTTCAGAATTCTGAAGGCTATACTTTCATAAATGACTCCCGCGATATACCGAAAATGTTTTGCATCCAGCTTGATCCAAGCGACATATTATTTATCACTCTCTATGACAAAAATCTCTGTATGACAAAAATCTTGATTTCAAGTGCAAAATTATTGTAAATAAATTATTTGCAAACTGGTGCTAATTTACTATTTACAATTTATTTGTAAACTGGTGCTAACTTTAAGCGCTAATTTAAGTTGCTTGTAAATATTTGCCGTTCCAAGTCAACTAAGAAACCACCAAGAAAGATCCGTACACAATAAACGATCTCCGATTCTCTTATTTGAATTTATTTTCACAATAAGATATATCGTTGCGTCCAGGGATTTCTTATTTTGTTCATAAGTTGCACGTGTTTGGATTGTACACTCGGTCAAAATTTCCTTACAAGCGATAGAGAACTCTTTTATTTAGTAAATTCATCTTGATGACTCTAAATCCCTATTTTCGAATACTTAAGAGACACGGATCTCTCGTACGGAAAACCCGCTAAGTCTCATTGTGACCATACGTATCCGGTCTGATTTTATAACGCCGCACAAAATGGTCGATGTTAATTTGAGAGAAACTTTGACGATGTTTCCACACCCTCCTCAATTACGATCAAGAAATCTTTTCAGGCAGTGGCGATGACTTAGGGGCATCAACACCGCATACCAACGCATATCATTCCCCTGAAAGTGCGATCACATATGAAGAGAGTGATTTCATGAACATGCCAAATTCTGCTGCGAGATCTCCTTCGAATGCAATTTCTGAAGTCTCCAGTGAGCAGGGATATACAACAAGGTTTTTAAAATAAACATGCTGTCATCCTTTGCGTTAAGTGCAATTTTTGTATCATGTGTTTTTATACAATGCATTTTATAAGGTTTTTATGCAATAAATAAATTCATTTTATGTGTCAGAAAATGTTATTTAAGGTGTCTGAACGCTAAGGAAATATATGAAACCAAAAACCAACAAAATAAATATATCTGAGGTGTCGACCCAGCGCCATCCTTTTCAATTTGTTTGTTTTATTTTATTACCCTTTTTGTGCAGTATTCACAAACGTGCAATTTTCTCTTGAATTGCTCATGATCAGCTTGTTTGTATAATTGTTTTGGACTAATGAGTAATTGTAGTTTTTGTAGTTCATTCCAATTTTGGCATGTTTTTTTGTGTCTCCTTTTACCTCCCCCCCCCGTATCGGTCTGAAGGAGGGCAGGAATTCTGATCGCTTTCGAAATTCAGTCGAAGGCAAAAATTTGAATTTGTTTGAATTTCTGCCCAAAAATACTGTAGCTTTGCCTAATTTGCATATGCAAATTTTTAAGATTTCCAATCCCCTCTCGTATTTTAAGATTTGGATTTCCGACCCCCCCTCGGATTTTGGGTTTCGGATTTCCATCCGCCTCCCATGTGAGCAAATTTTTTGCGCGATCTGTGATCAATTTATATGTTGTATCCAGTTCGAAATAAGGCGGTCTCGTTGTCAGCATTTCCACTATTGTATATCCGAGACTCCTTAAAGCAAATTTCAGAAGATAACAGAACTTTTTTCACGCTGAACTAACCAGAGATTCGATTTGCGACTGATTTTTTTTGTCTCAAAGACTTCCGGATCTATCCAAAAATGCGCACCACCCCCAAGCCCTTCTGTCCGCGGATTGAAGTAAGATTTATTTGCCGCACTAAGATTCTTTTGCACAGCAAGTCCGAATTTGCCGTGGACCACCCTTTTATTTCAGAAACAGAGCAAGTACTGACCACTACTACATATCCCACGATACGCGATGTTGATAGTATCAGCAGGACAATATTGCGTCAGAATACAAATGAAAATAATGGTAACTGATGGTAGTACTTTAAAATCAGTACTCGGAAGAAATCCAATTCACGGAAAGGGACATTCATCGGCATAGGAGTACGGTGTGTATGGTGGTATCCTCTAAGGGTCCAAGATATATAATAAAAAGTTATTACCAATGTAACGAGAACATATTTTTGAAATGTAATAGATATAATAAAGTTATTTTCGAAAAAAATGTACCCCATACAGAAATATTCCAGTATTCATGTCTGGCATGAGTTTTTAATGGGCATATGAGTGGCAAATGGGTAAAACGAAAATAATCACCAATAGCAAATGCGTTAATACTGCATTGATGTGGCACAATATTAAAAAACGCTTCTTGATGAAATTTTTTAAGAGCAGGGCATAGTATATCTCTAGCTGGGGTGGTGTCCGCGGCGAGGTGAAGGGATTAGGGTGAAGGGGGAGGGGTTAGTAGGAGTGGCGAAAACTTTTGTGACCGAAGGTCATTCAGTCCAGTGCGGTCCACTGGGGGAGGGAGAGGTTTTTTACCAAACGTGTTTCTCAGGAACAAATTTTTTTTGGGAATTAGGGGGATATATAACCCCCAGCCGGAGATCGCTACCCCCCACCCACCGGAAAAAACGTGCCCATGTCTGGGGGAAACAATAGTGAGATCAGTAAGTTTAGGAATTGTGGGTTTGTAATTTGTATTTTTGGGAAATTTTCATGGTCTATCATGAGCAAACAATCTGAACCCGGTTGCATAAAACTCAGGTAATTTACCTTTTGGGTAATTACAGTAGTCCTGCGAATCCCTCGTCGCACTCTGAGAGCTCGTTCTCGGCCAAAACTTAACCGATTGAGCTGAGTTTAGACTTTTTGAATAGAGAATAATATCGGCTACAATACATTGAAAAATGACAAGAATTCATACAACTGTTGGCGCGAACTTAAAGTTTACCTCGTGTTCCTGAAGTAAACTTTAAGTTCGCGGCAACAGTTCTAAAAATTCTTATCATTTTTTAATATATTGTAGCCGATATTATTCTCTATTCAAAAAGTCCAAACTCAGCTTAAACGGTTAAGTTTTGGACGAGAACGAGCCCTCAGAGTGCGATGGGGGGATTTGCAGGACTACTGTAATTACCTAAAAGGTAAATTACCTGAGTTTTATGCAACTGGGTCCTGTACTACAATTTTGGAAAAATACGGTATCTAGGAACGGCACTCGCCGGTGCTGCATGCTCGGCGGTGGTCAACTGCACTGGAGGATCATCTTGCATTTCCGGATTCTGCACATGTCCTGTTGGGATGTTAGCTATGAGCGGCTATTGCACTATGATTACTACAACCACATTCGCGTCAATTTCAGGTAAGCAAAACTCCGTTTCCATTCTTAATTTTTTGTCAGTTTCAATGTCAAATACTTTGGCCCGTCCAATGTGTCGTGATAGAAAAACTGATGCGATATGTCACTGCCATACCTATAACGCTGGTCCGAGGTCAGCTACATGCTGGCAGCCGGGGAGAGGGTACGGTACTTCGTATCGGGATTTTGGCGCAAAATTCAAAAATTTTAAGAAATTTGAGGCCTTCAACCGCAATCACAGGGGACCTTTACCTTTCTCGGCGGCGAGAGGAGTGACAGCATGTAGCTAGACCCCCCCATAAGTGTTTTTGGGGGGTGATTGGGGAGGGTTAACCCCGCCCCAACCCTGACCGAAGTGGGCAAAAAGGGCAAAATTTTGTTAACCCCCTCTCGCCGAAGGCGGCCCAAAAAATTGCATAAATTTACATAAAATTAAGGTATTTTTGGGCGGGAATACCGTCATTTTATGCAGATTTTTTGGGTACGGCATGTTAACCCCTCCCCCTACTTTTCGACCCGAACACACCTCTCCCCCCCCCGGTTACAGATATGATCACTGCTGATTGAAAACTTTTTTTTTGTAGTGTGCACAACCACACAAGTGCTGTTTAATGGTGTGTGCTACAACCAAGTGGGACCCGGTGCAACATGTTCCATGTCGATGCAGTGCACAGGCGGTTCATCGTGCATCAGCTCGATCTGTACGTGCGCGTCCAGCTTCGTCCCCTCCAACGGCGCCTGCATCATATCTTCACAGCCGACAGTCGCGCCGATCTTCGTTCCCGTTCCCGCTCCCGTTCCGATTCCAACTCCCGCTCCTGTTCCGATTCCAACTCCCGCTCCTGTTCCGATTCCCACGGTTTCCATGCGAGGTGATGTGAATGAACGGATGTGTTGTTTGATTGTCGTGCAGCAAAATATGATCACAAAAAACTCTTCGTGCGAAGGATCGATAGCGATTTCAAAAAATATCGTTGTTCTTATTAGAAATATACCGTATTTTCAGAAATAGTCATCCACGCATAAATAGTAAGCAGTGAGTTTCATACAGATAGGGTTTACGGTAAATTCGATGAAAAAAATGCGTTCAGCATGGGTTTTATGAATTCTTTTCTCAGTGTTAGAGAAACAAAAATTCAGCCAAAACAGCAATTTTTTTCAGAATTAATGATAAGTTTTTACTTTTTAGCGATTCTAAGAATCATGTATTAGCTCAGGGAGAGGTTGAAATAATAATGACCAACAGGGCTTTCTCGTGGAGCGATGGCACCCTAAGGGTGATAGGTATGGATTGGACTTAGGCTTAGGCTTAGGCTGGGGACACTAACCTCTGAATTCGGAAATTATGGCGCCTCAAGGCTTTAGCCTTGTCAGCGTGTGTTATGGAACTGCTTTGCTGATCAACGCAGGAAGGTTGAAATAATACAATCCCTGGATTACTATTTCTGAAAGTATGGTATTGATTGATAATCGAGTGCCTTCAGGTCAAATAATGATGTATCGAGGGACGAATCTTCCACTACAGTGCTTCGGCAGTTCGAGCTGTAGCACATTTTCTGGTTACACCAATTGCGTACAATCTGCCAGCTATAGAGCAATGGTCTGCTGTTCCACAATGTCGTGTCCATAGTGATCTGAATAATAGCCTAGATTCTCATCTCCGAGTGCAAAATAATTTAGATAACGCAAATAGATAAAGGAAAATTTGTATGAATCAAGAAAGCAACACTGCAAGCAATGGTTCATCACAAACATTCACTCTCCCTACGTATACTGTAACTGGGGTCCGAGGCCAGGTGGGTTTGGTAATCTTGGTTCAAATTTTGGCGCGCAATTTTTAAAAACCCAAAAATTTTTCGCCACGCCACATTTTCGCGAGTACGTTTTTTTTGACGGAAGTTCAATCTATTCGGTGCTTGTCCGTCCGGCCGGGTGGGTTACAGTAGAGGGGTTGGGCCGTGGTCAAGGGGGTACTCCCTAACCCCCTGCTTACAGGTATGACTCTACGGTGTTTTTGTACACTTCAATTGAGCAAAGCGAAAACGGTCAAGCTTCATCATAGCACCAGTGCAAATTTTTATTCATCTGTGCATAGCATATTTTCTTATTATTGTTGGACTACTTTTCATTGGCCATTTTTTTGCCTAGAAGCATTTAGAATGTACTCAGCAATAGCATGATGAAATACCGATGAAAGACAATTCTAGCATCAATGTCAGCATGCCGATATGGCTCGGGCGCTTCGCGCCCTCGAGGGGACCGCTTCGCGTCGCAAGGGGACCCCCATTTCTGTTTGTAGTTGGGACCCCAAGTCCCATAACGCGGCCCTGAAGGCATGCAGTGTTCATCGATTTGTAAGATCGTGCTATGGGAGGGTGTCTAAAATAGGCCAAGAAAGCTGTTACGTATTCTGCGGCCTCTTTAATGGCCCATCTATCCTGTACGTATTTATCGCATTGAAGTTGATAATGATGAAGAACGAAGCGCAGAACGAGGAACGTCAGGCAATGGTCGACCCAAAACTCTGTCTGCAATACGCGCTCACTATCCTCGTCTATGTCACCATGTGCATCTTATTCCAAGTCGCACTAAGCTTTCCTGCTCTGCCTTTTCTCGCAACCATATTTGGAGCGTTCAACTACAGCGCGACACCGGTCATCTACTGGCTGTTCAACAAGACAATTCGTGAGGCCGTCAGACAACTGCTGCAGCATATCAGCAATGGATGTGGTCATCAGTTTTCAAAGAATGATTCAACAAATAACGAGCAAGTGGGTCAGAACCAAGCTCCTCAAAGCGATGAACGGATAAAGGCAAATTTAAGAAAGAAAAATAGAAGAACGTAGTCATAAACATGTAAAAGGACTCCAGGAAACCAAATGCATTGGTAAATTAGTCGAATACCAAGTAAATTTTGCGGAAACTGCATCGCTCGTTCCGCTTTTCTGTTGCAAAATGGCAATAATGGACAAAGGCAAAATGACTCAGTTTTCTTCAAAAAAAATGCGTTTTGCATTGTGATTTTCTCATTGACGCACGCAGGACATCCGTTTACTTGCGGCTCTTTATATTTCTAATTCTTAAGAGACGATTTTTCTAAGCAACGAGCTTTTCCTTAAGTACCTTGGCACAGGTGACATTAATTTTTAGTTTTCGCTAAAATTGATCACTTAAGGGTATTTTGAGCTGAAACTTCCGAAAATAACGTCAGAATATTTTTTTTTTAATTTCGTCTCGAGATATGGCGGGAAACTTAAAATTTATTTTAAAAATTTTTTACTTTGTCAGAATAGCTCAAATTTAATTTCTGAGTATATAGTTCGATCAGAAATTGAATGAGGATTCCGAAAGACACGATTTTTCTAAGCATGACGCAAGAAGTTTGACGTGATCAAGATTTAATAGTCCCTGTTTTGCTTCGTTGCCTGTACCACACCAATTTGCCCACACGTGTGCACAATAGCTAGTTGATTTAATTGAAGTAAACGGATGTCCTGTGCGTCAATGAGAAAATCTCAATGTAAAGAACACTATTTTGAAGGAAACTGAGTCCTAAAGTTCTTGTGATATACCGAATTCAACTCGCAGTACATAAACAGACCAGTTTTTTCTTGCTTCGTTTAACTTTCTTCGACACATAGCCAGCCAATTACTTTTGAATTCGTTTGTTAGGAAGTTAAGACGAGTCACTGAAATTTTAAAAATTCATCAAAAAATAAATAAACGTTATTCAGTATCATTTGTCGAAAAGACAATTTTTATCTGTGAAAAATGCAATCATTTCACATTCTTGCCTTTGTCAACTTTTTCTTGTCTTCAATGTTATCTGTACTAGCAAACGGAACTGTTGTCCTTCTATCATTGAAAATGTCAAAAAATGGGGATTTCAAATGGGTAGTGATGGGTTTTGCAATGTGTGAAGTAATTCTTTCATTGGCAATGCTAACGGTTTCATCAAATATAAATTTTAATGATCACGGCGATTTACTGATATATTCCGAAAATCCGTTAATTTCCTTTCTTGGCCATCGCTTTTGCACATTTACTTTTCGAATAATTGAGCAATGGCAGACCCACTCGTTTTTCCTCTCTATTGCGCTCATTTCCATTAATCGATACATTTGTATTTGCGTAAATTTACGCAGAGAAATTTCGGAAAAGATATGGATTGCCGCAGTTGTCGTATTTCAACTATTTTCATTTTTGATCATTATTTTTCCTTTTTTATTCAATTTCTCTGAATCAACTGATTTGTCTCAGCCATTCAATGCGTCTATCGACAATAATCTCATTTTATGCGCCTATATTGTTAGCTCGCATTACCAACAGATGTTCAATATGAATTCTTCATTTGCATTCGGTTTCTTTTCATATTTGGCTACTATTTTCTGTGTGTTTCGTCTTACAGTTCATTTGAGAAAAAGCTTTCGTGCGGTTGGATCGTTCATTGACCAAAAGACTGCCAAGCAGCAAAAATCTACTTTAATCGCAATTGTAATTCAAGCATTCTCACCTCTGATTTGCATTTTGCCTGTGACCATTATTGCCATTTTGCAACAGAAAAACGGAACGAACGATGCAGTTTCCGCAGAATTTACTTGGTATTTGACTAATTTACCAATGCATTTGGTTTCCTGGAGTCCTTTTATTGATGGATTGGTCACACTATTTTTCATGAAAAATTACAGAAGTAGTTTGACAAAAATTTTCGTCAAGAAACCGTTGCTTGGGACAAGTGGTGCACAAAGAGTTTTGCTGCTGGCAGCGACTGCAGACATTGGAAGAAATCTTCAACCGATTTCATCTCGTTCAATACCGGCGCAAGAAGAACGATTTTAGACATAGAGTCTGGCATTACCAACATGGCCACACTATGTTTTCATTATTTATTTGATAATGATATGTCATGAATAATCGAGATTTGTCGATGTTCGAACAATACAATAATATACGATAATCGATGCAATTTGTTAAAGAAAAACATTGTTTGCGGTCATGTTTATGGCCCTAGTGTTACCACGGTACGGTATGGTACGGGGAACCCCGTACTCCCCGTACCGGCCCGCCATAAAAAAGAATTTGCACGCATGATAATGGCAGTCTGAAGTACCGGTATAATGCATATATAGGGTGGACCAAAAAAAGTATGATCCATTTCTTTTTTCTCTAGCTCGGCAAATAATTGATCAAATGACTCAAAATTTAAAGTGCAAATACTCTAATACATGAGCAAAATTGTGTAAAAACATTAGCTTGATCGGTTCGACCCATAACTTGAACGATCAATCGGCCCAAAAATATGTGAAAATGATAATTTTTTCAATAAATTCTCAATGGAAATCAACAACCAATGAGCCGAATTTCACGAAATTTCTAAAATTTACTCTCTGATTTTTTGATTCATTTGGTCAATTATTTGCCTAGAAACAGCAAAAATAAAAAGGTGGTACTGTCGCACGGGCAAGTATCGTTCTCGCCCATGCGTCGTCGCGTCGGTTAGCGAACGAACGTTTCGCAACAGCGAAGGATAAAAACCGAGCGAGCTGCCAAACGGCGGACGAAAATAGCCGCGCGCCCACGTGAAGGGTCCGACGGATTACAGGCTGACCAGTGGCGAAAGGAGATCAACCTCCGGCTTCCTCGAGTCATGAAGGACCGGCCGCAAACCAAGGAGGCAGAAATACCGCCGAGGACGGAGGTATCGAGCCGACCTGAGCCGCGAGACAACGTGACGACTCGGAATCGGGGTCAACGGGTCGCAGTCGGACCACTTCTGAAAGCGACCGACCTTCGTCCATCTAGCGGCGCACAGGACGGGACATAAGCTAAGGAGCACAGCA
>JAQGCX010000706.1:0-14563 GCA_034700205.1 Plectus parietinus | reverse complement strand
TAAACAGCATGTTTTTGTCGATTTTGAGCAAATTAGACGCATGTTTCATGCATGAAGAACGGTATTTTTTCAAACTGCTGCCAAATCACGATCAAGAGTCCGATCGCGACAAAACTTTTTCAAGCAATGCCTCAACATGCCCTTTTCAAATGCAACAGACCGCATTTGAATCGGTTTTTGTATCATAAGTATTTTCGATATTAATAAAAACGACAGTACTTATGCAACAGCCTAAAATGTCGAAATTATCATATGCTAATCGCGATTTCATATCCTGATCGCAATTTGGCGGCAATTTGAAAAAATACCGTTCTTCATGCATGAAACATGCGTCCAAGATTGATAATAATAACAATTGTGCTCGTTGAAACTTATTTGGCATTCCATTGGTTGAGATTGAGAATGGAAATGTTTTCAAAGCGATGAGATGGTGGTTGGTAAGTACGCTAAGTGCTCGCAAAGCTGCTTATTGTAACGCCTTTACGATCAGCGAGTGAGACAATGTAAATAGAAACATCGTGATGCATTAAAGAAAACTGCTAAAAGCAGTATCAATGCAAATTGCTTTTCGAATGACCAAGTTGTAAATCAAACAGACTTATAACTTATGAAGGCAAGGGCGCCGGCTTGCATACAATATTGGCAAACACTCGTCTAACCTGTTTCCAAATCAATACAGCGCTATGAACAAAATAAGTATTTTGTTAATTGGTTGTTTCGGTTTGCTTTCGATTATCTGGGCGGATTCTGATGAGGTATTGAGTACGACTGCATCTGTTACTGCTTTTATGCAACTTCGATACCAACGCATTGCCTTTTACTTTCTGTCTGAAAATGGAAACATTTCCTTCCTCAATGATACTTTATTTAAACTATACGAAATGGACGATTACTGTGGTGGCGAAAACTTACGGAGCTGTTATTTTATCAATTATGGAGGTATTGAAAGAAACTGTCTAAACGATTGCAATCGTAATGGTGTCTGTTCTCTTCGTGAAAGTTTTTCACATTTTTATTCTCAAATGCAAAGCCATCCAGATGATTTCATCGTAAACAACATTAGCACAGGATCAGTTGATAAGAAAGATGTGAAACATTTATCAGAATGGCTGCTGAATACAGTAAGAAATTTTACATGGTTTCCTTCATCTTATCCGAATCCAATCATAATTTCTCAAGTCATTTTAATCACTGATTACGTAACCGAAACACTTGGCAACAAGAATGCAACCAAAATTTTGCTCGATTTTAAATCACGTTACAATATTACGTTTATCGCGCTAACTGCCAATCTTAGCAAAGCAATGACAGATAAATATTTACCGAGTTCTATTTGGAATGTATTTCCCGATGGAAACTATAATGGCTGGACACCAGAGAATGAGCTGAATCCGATTTGCGGTTATGAAGCGCATTACTATAGTAAGTTTCAGAGCTAATATTAGGTTGGCTAATAAGTAATTGCCATTTTATCGTCGACATTTAAATTGGCGTATCTCGATATCTCTGTCGCCCGGTGGCAAATTAGTGATGATATATGTGTTGAAAAAGTTGTTGAATTTGGTAATAGGATTGCTGAGATATGGCTCCTCAAAGACAACCCCAGGTTTTTTTGAGACGTAGGCATGGGCACTGACCGCACGAGGATGTCCCTTCAGGGGTCCCACACTGAGAGCTCGTTCTCAACCAAAACTTAACCGTTTCAGCTGATCTTAGACTTTTTGAATTGAAAATGATGTCAGGTACAACATATCAAAAAAGGAGAAAATTCATACAACTATTGGCGAGAATTCAAAATTTGACTTGAAAAACTCGTATTCTTGAAGTGAATATTGTAAGAATTTTGTAAGAATTGTTGTATGAATTTTTCTTCTTTTTGATATATTGTAGTTGATGTCATTTTCTATTCAAAAAGTCTAAGCTCAGCTGAATTTCTTTCCCAGCACAAAAACAGCATCGCCTGGTAGAAGCCCATTCTCTGGGCTACGAAACAAAAAAATTCGACCATCTTTCACCATTTTTCACAGAGATACGCCAATTCGAATGTCGACGATAAAATGGCTAAGCCTAAGCCTAAGCCTAAGCCAACCTAATAGTCGGTGAGGTTGGTCTTGGGTTGCCGATACGTATCATTGGCGTACTTGGAGGGGGAAAAGAACCAAAAACCTTAAAGGGGAACTCCGGTCACAACAAATTTTTTTAATATGCTATCAATTCTTATACGTTGATCATCGCTGAACACTCAGATTTTTTAGTTTCGACTCCCTTTTGTCGTTTTTTGGCCCTGAAAATTCATCACAACACAAAACATAGATAAAGGACAGTTACAGTAACCAAATTTGCAAACGCAATCGTGTTTAGTTCAAATTTGGAAAGGTTTGTATGTTTAACACAAGAACACAAGAATAAATAAGCCTAAGCTTCTGAGCTCATTCACAGTGCGATAAATAGTGCCGTTTCGTTTTTGATCCTTTTGATGAAGTGAAAGGATTAAATGCGAATTGATACTTTTTTAATGTAATCGT
Source organism: Plectus parietinus (assembly GCA_034700205.1). Taxonomy (NCBI): domain Eukaryota; kingdom Metazoa; phylum Nematoda; class Chromadorea; order Plectida; family Plectidae; genus Plectus; species Plectus parietinus. The sequence continues at coordinate 12,038 of JAQGCX010000706.1, read as the reverse complement.
AGCTGTTATCATGGGAAATTCAACATGAAAATGAAGTTCGTAAAACGATTGAATATGAATGACGGAAATCAGGCACTGATTCACATACATATTACTGTTCCTCGTTGACATTAAAAAAAATTTTTCAGCAACTAAAACGCAGTTCAGTTCGCATTTTAATCCTTTCACTTCATCAAAAGGATCAAAAACGAAACGGCACTATTTATCGCACTGTGAATTAGCTCAGAAGCACGCCGACTTATTAATTCTCGTGTTAATGCATGCAAACCATTCCAAATTTTACCTAGACACGATTGCGTTTTCAAATTTGGTTACTGTAGCTGTCCTTTATCAATGTTTTGGGTTGCGATGAATTTTCAGGGCCAAAAAACGACAAAAGGAAGTCGAAACTAAAAATCTGAGTGTTCAGCGATGATCAATGAATAAGAATTGATAGCATTTCAAAAATCTAAAAAAATCTGCCACCGGAGCGGACAGAAGAAGCACATCATATGTTTAAGAAACATAGCATAATTTTTATTTCAGCAACGCCAAAGACACAATACAGTGGTGATTTTACCGTTTTTATCTCTCTGTTTTTCTCCTTCGAATACGGTAATCGAACACAGTTGGAAGATGTTGTTTATCTGCTAAATCGGTTAGCAGAAAGAAGATATTCAACGACTTGCCGTCAATATCGCGCTGTTAATTTTCAATTCGAATTCGCAAATGGTTATGTTGACAAATCAAAAACATGTTTCGTGGACTTTGGTTTCGATGGTTCAAATAGCCAGACAGTTTTGGATAAATTGTGCACCGCAGATTTCTTCTGGCAGATACTCTTAAACTTTGCGTCTTACAATACAGGGACCTACGGTATTTGTTCTTCCTCGCCACCGGATTTTAATGCCGAAGATTCGATTTCCTTAGAAAAGCACAAATATCTTGTAATATCCGACCTACCGCTTCAATGTAATTATCGTGCAGGTGACATGACGGAAAAATTGAGCAATTACACAATGTTCGAAACCGGTGCTCCACTTACTGTGATCGCCATCGATAAAACGAATAGCAAAACTGTTGCTAATTCATGGAAACCGCTGTTTCCAAAGGCGCAATTGTCCAACTTGTACCAAGTGAATGATATCAACGAATTATTTTCAAATATTAACACAACCATTCATTTCTGCCTCGATCCACAACCGTGGCAAGACATTGCACTGCCAACTATCAAGCAGGCAATCTGGTACTTTTATCTTGTTGGTATCATTATCTTACTGATATTTGTGGGGGTATTTATGTTTATCTTAGTAAGAAGAAAAAGAAAACGTGACAAAGTTTTGAGGCAGTTGGCAAAGCGAAGGGATGTTGCGATTGTGACTAGCAGGAATCAGTACCATGAACCCGCTTTGGAGACGGCAAAAGACATTTGGGAAATTTCGCTTCTATCACTGGACATTGATTTTGAAAGTTTCATCGGAAAAGGAGCGTTTTCCATTGTTCATTCAGGTCAGCTTCGGTTAAGGTTAAGTGTCAGTTTCGCATTCTGCATTATAAACCGGAGATTTTCATTAACTATGCCGAGGGCTTATTTACGGGAAATAGCAGAGTACTGTATATACAAAGTGTTTGGAAAGTCCCGGACGATTTCATTTCTCAATAATTCGAACAAATCTCAACGGATTTGGCTGAAAATTAGTCAACTTGGGATAAACCTTTTGAGATTTTTTCAAAAAAAATTATGAAATTTGGTTGCATACTGGCCGAGATAATGCTGAACAAACACGACCCCCTAGTTTTGACGCGATTGCTCAGACACTCAGACATAGGCACGTGGATATCCCCGCAGGGGTCCCACACTGAGAGCTCGTTCTCGGTCAAAACTTAACTGTTCGAGCCGAGCCTGCACTTTTTGAACAGAGAATAATATTGGCTACAACATATTGAAAAATTACAAGAATTCATACAGCTGTTGGCGGGAATTCGAAAGTTTGAATTTTGACTCTAAAAACTCGTGTTCAAGGAGCTAACTTTTGAATTCCCGCCAACAGTTTTATGAATTCTTGCAATTTTTCAATATGTTGTAGCCAATATCATTTTCTGTTCAAAAAGTCTAGGCTCGGCTCGAACGGTTAAGTTTTGACCGAGAACGAGCTCTCAGTGTGGGACCCCTGCGGGGATAACCTCGTGCCCATGTGTGGGACCCCTAGTAGAGTACTGTATATAGTTCGTTTGAACGGTACTGTTTTATCTTTGAAATAAGGTACTGGTCGATAAGGTTTGGGATTTTGCCCTCTCTGTCTCAGATTTTGCTGAAAATGACGCTGAGCACGAATCTGGCCTCTAAATTTGCAATTTAAAAAACCCTGACGAGCTATGGCCTAAAAACCGTTTTTTGGTTCGAAAATCGTAAAAACAACGGATCTCTTGAACGATAAATCAGAATGATATGAGGTATACACCAAGTGAATGGCATTAAAAAATACTAATTTTGCTTTTTTTAGTCGTTGGAATTAAGCACTCTCTGCTCATTTGGCGGCAATTTCAAATTTTAGATTTTAGTAAGCACTCAAAAAATGATTTTTTTATTTTTAGTTTGTCAGCAGTCGATCAGAAGTAAGCACATGACCATAGAGGATAAAAGAGCACAGGCCCGGATTAAGAAACTTTGGGCCGGAAGGCCCAAGACGAAAGTGGGCCGAATACCAGTTCAGGTAGATAAAGATAAAGGCACACATCATGATGACGTGGCCCATATGCGAAGGATTTTTGACTCGATGAATACCGATCGTATTTTTTTTTCCATCATGATTACAATAGGGATGTGTTCAGAACAAAACAGGTTGATAAGCTACAGTAAAAAATAATCTATGTGACAATTTCAGCCCATAAGAAGTCAACTGAGTAAAAAAACTTAAAAATTTGGAGTCAAAATGGTGAGATCCGACAGCTGGTGGGCCGAGAGGCCCGGGCCACCTGAGCCACCACTATAACACGTCCCTGAAAGAGCATCAAATTCTGAGTCGAAAACAATTTTTTCTTGAAAATTTCAGGTCTAGGCAAATGCTCGTTTTTTGCCTTGAAAGTGATACGGTAGGTCACTGTGTGTAATTGAGCACTAACTAAAAACGCTTTATTTTCTTAACAGTAAATTTAAAAAAGACGAACTATGCACTAAATGAAAAACCAAGAAAAGCCTTTATTTTTTAAATTTTTGAAAAATTCAATTTGAGTACTATTCAATTTGAGTATGGAAGTATTCAATTACTATTCAATTTGAGTATTTCAAATATGGAAGTTGATCGTAAAACGAGTTTTTCATTTTTAGTTTGTCAACAGGTGCTCAACTTCGGTTTTTAGATTTTGTGACCAATTTTACTTATCATATTCGACTTCCCCAGGGTTTCTTACAGTAGAATCTTTTGCTTACGTTTTTTTTACATTGTCACTGTGGGATAAGTGTACTGTTAATTTTGTGGCTGAGTTACCATTTACCATTGACAATACCGTTTAAGAGATCCGTTGTTCTTAAGATTTTTAGGCCATAGGTCGTCAGGATTTTTGAAATTGCAAATTCTGAGGCCAGATTCGTGTTCAGCGTCATTTTCAGCAAAATCTGAGACAGAAAGGGCGAAGTCCGTCACTCCTTCAGCGCTGATTCGACTGTTAGGAAAAGTGGATCTTCATTTAGGAGCACCTGGTCATTGACCAGCAATGAAGTACTGACGGTTCTAACCCTCTCGTTCCCCAATAGTACAAGTTTCATTATAAAATTCGATCGCTTTTCATTGTTTTTTCATTTTGAATGCGAGATATGTGTGCAGTTTGCGCCTCTTTTTGTACGGTATATATTTTTTGATGTGATATCGTAATCACCAACAAATTTTTTCGAAAATAAGAAATTTCGGGTGAGCTTATTTTCGGAAAACCCTGGTACGTATTGAGGAAGTTAAGTAGGTTTCCCGTTGTGCTGGAAAAGGAAGAAGTAGGAAAGCAGCACTATCGGCCAATAAAATGAACAAATGAAATTTTGCGTCCACCACCATTTACCAGGTCTCGCAGTCTTCCGCCTTCACCTAAGCCCAAATAAATGTTTGAATAGGTTTTCGAAATGTCTAGTTTGCAGGATTTCTGCATGGTAAAGCGCCAGTTCTCAACATATTTCCTTCGATTGCTATGCAACACTTTACAAACTGCGATGTAGCGATCAAAACTATACCCCAACACAGCGAAGAAAGAAGCAAGGCAAAATTTCGAAATGAAATACAAATAATGAAAGACATCGGTTATCATGTTCATTTGGTCAGTTTGCTTGGCTGCAACTGCTCCATCGAACGACCGATATTTTTGTTGGAACTCGCTGAACAAGATCTCCTTCATTGGCTAAAATCTATCATTACAGGAACAATGGAAAATGATTTTGGAAAAAGCTTGCTGTCCATATCGTGGCAAATTTCTGATGGAATGGTATGAAAAATGAATCTCAAGTGGGGAAGAGAGGGGTAGGGCGACTTCTCCGAACCAAAGAGATGGGTTATGTGACCCTTCCTCTCTCCTTCACGAATTGCATGTTTTTTTGATAAAGACGTTTTATTGCCACTATTTCTTTCCAGTTTTTGATTCCATCCACCCAAATTCATTGTTTATGGGGTCCAGACACGGAGAGATTGGAGGGGTGGGGGCAGACATGGGCAAGGTCAGACCCCAGGGGGATGCTAGTACTAACATTTTCTCAAAAACCCCATTCTATCCAGTGCTTGTCCAATTTTTTTTCGCCACTACGTGGCGAACACGTTTTTTTCGCCCAGGGGGGGGGCGAATATCTCCCCATACCCCCCGTGCCCATGCCTGGGTGGGGGACCTAATATACCAAAACTTTTTTCGGTGGGGTCTCCTCATGCCCCTTGCCATGCAACACTGTTTTTGACTATCAATGTTGTTTGTGGGGTCAAAAGTTGGGGACGTAAAGTTACAGCACTTGGGTTCAATCTAAAGAGGAAGCTAGGCGGACCTTCGAAAAAACTCCTGCTGTTCACTTTTCGACAGATAAAAGTTCCTACCACTTCGGTCCAAGTTGTCAAAACAAGTACAATTGAACTTCAGAGTTACCTTTCATCGAAGAATTTCGTGCATCGAGACTTGGCGGCGCGCAACGTTCTGCTGAATTCCGAGCTGAAAGCGATGGTAATTATTCAGACACTATTGTTTCATTGTTTTTATCTGTTAAGAAAATACTGCAACCATATTGTACTATTCGTCAATTTTTTAGGTCAGCGACTTTGGATTATGCCAGAAAATTGACGAAAACAACCAGGTTCTTGTAATTATCGATGGAAAGTTGCCCTTGAAATGGATGGCGCTGGAATCACTGACTGAACAGAAATTCTCAATCAAAACGGATGTGTAAGAAAATTGTTATGAATGGCACATAAGCTGGAGTTATTTAATTGGTGAAATACACTACAACAGAGAGATCAATGACATCCAGTGATATTCCTCTTTTCCCTCCTCTTTGGTCCCCGTCTTCTAGTGCAAGTGTGTCTAACCAATGCAGACATGGGCACCAATAGCGACGAGGGGGAGGGGGTTGGTTAAAAGAGGTTATTATTTCCAGTTTTGTCCAAAAAAAATTTACAGCGAAGGTACATTTTTATTTTTTTTGAATTTTGGGTTTTTGGTCTCAAGGGGTGTTTAAATCTTGGAAAACCCTCCTTGTCAATGTTTGATTCGATGGTTACCCTATACGAACGCACTCTCCTAACGGGACCTTCTTTTTAAGATTTCCTGGTTGCTAAAATTTCGTACACTGACGCAAAAACGTTCGAACTGTTTCAGCTGGTCTTTTGGCATCACGCTTTTCGAAATTTTTTGTCTCGGTCAAGAACCTTACTGTGAAGTTCTCATTGAAAAGTTAATAACTTATTTGCAAGAAGGAAAACGCCTTGAAAAACCTGGACTTGCAACTGATGAAATGTAAGTTTTAATAACATAAGTAGACTTGCTCACGAAAAAGATTTGGAATAATCTTCAAAAATGTATATTTTTTAGATTCAATTTGATGTGCAAGTGTTGGCATGCCAGGCCAATAGAGCGACCAGATTTTTCCAAAATTCAGTCATGTTTGGCTGCAATGCTGGAAGACTCGACTGCTAACTACGGTTACCTACTCACAACATCTGAAAGATAGTGCCGTAATTTGAATGTGCGTGACAAGACTGAACAGTCGTGCTGATTTCAACGCTACAAAATTGTGACTTGGTTACTGTAGTTGAGATATATCCTGTGGTCATGTTGTCATCAAGCTAATATTAACAGTGAAAGATAAACTAATTCGGCAATCTTGATCTGAGCACAGTCACAATCAATAATCAAGCGCTGCTCGTGGCAATATCTTGGGAACGACAGTCAATTGGCTCATCAAATCATATCTAAGTAAAACATTTCATGCCAGGGACCTCACCATTGCAAAGAAATTTCCAGTTACGGTATTTTTGTTGATTGATCAAATTGAGTTAAGTGAAATAAACCTTTATTTCGCTCCTTGTCGATGTGTACTGTTAGTGACCTTTTGTGATTTTTTTTCTGACGTATGCAATAAAGAACTGGATGGCTCAAAAAAAGGAATTAATGGAATTCATTTAGCTGTCTTTCTGCCAAAACCGAACGGATCAAAACGAAATTTTCACAATAAATAGTTCAAAACAGGTTAGCTATTGTGAAAAAATTTCAACTTATTTGAGCGCACTGTTGTGAGTTAGCAGGTTATTTTCCGTTACACACAAATATATTTCAAGGGCAGTCTTTCACCGGCAGCTATGAGAACTTGTTCTCCGTCGTCTATTTTCTTGCACAAGCGGAATTCGCCAACCTAACCAAATGTTTCTCATTAAGCAAAGAAAGTACTCTAGCATCAATGAAATAGAAATCAGAACTCGAGATGTGTCTTTCATACTCCAAATTTCACGGCTAAAGCCCCATTTAATTTTCACCTGATTGCCAAAGAATTTTTTTTGCCGTGAAAGCAAAGCTGTAGGATAAGGAGGGACCATTACCTCTTTTTCGGCCGCCTTACTCCCCTAACCCCAACTGGATACAGGCAGCTGTTAAATCTGCCCCTACCAATTACACTACTAGTTTGTGTTATCTACTGACCATTGCCTTCATCTCCTTCTTCAGCAAAACGTTACGAGCGGCCAAGTCACGATGTACAAAGTTCTTTGAAGAAAAGTAGCTCTAAAATTAATGTACTATTAGAAATCAATACAATAATTAGATGCATTTAACGTTCGCAAAGAATTATTCTCATTTTCTAATTTTTGCGAAATTCCAAATGTAGTCGATGTTAATGATTGGAATCAATCGTTGTCTAAAACTGTTTGAAAGAAGCTGGCAGTGATACATACCTGTAAATGGCTGTCCTTTAGCTATTCCCTCGCTGAACCCAAGTCCGAGTAAGGTCAGGGTGTTTAAAATACTGGATAGAATGGACCTTTTGCGAAAGAAAAATTTTCACAACATAGTGGCCAGATTTTATGGACTTTTTTGAATTTTTTGTATTTGGGCGCCAATATCCCGACGCCATAAGTACAGGGTGTTAGGAGGGTGTCGGACGATTTTGTTTTTTGAAAAACTCAACAAAAATTCGAACGATTAAGCTGATATTTGGTTTTTTTATTGTTGGACTCAAAAGGTTTTTTCGAAAAAAATTTGTTGAATTTGGTCATATGGTTACTGAGATATAGCTCAGCAAAAACAATCCTAGGATTTTGGATACGTAGGCATGGGCATGGGCCGCACGAGGATATGCTTGCAGGGGTCCCACATTAAGAGCTCGTTCTCGACCAGAACTTGTCTGTTTCAGCTGAGCTTGGACTTTTTGAATCGAGAAAGATATCGGCTACAACATATTAAAAGTGACAAGAATTCAATTTCAAAAGTTTACTGCAAGAACACGAGCACTTCGGCTTTACAAAACTCGGGTTCTTGAAATAAACTTTTGAGTTCTCGCCAATGTTTAATTGAATTCTTGTCACTTTTAATATGTTGTAGCCGATATCTTTCTCGATTCAAAAAGTTCAAGCTCAGCTGAAAGTTCTGGTCGAGAACGAGCTCTCAGTGTGGGACCCCTGCGGAGATATCCTTGTGCGGCCGTGCCCATGTCTGCGTCTACAAAAATCTAGGATTTTGCAAGTGGATAGTCTATGGACCGCTGTGTGTGGTTAAGTAAAAATATTTTGGATCAGAGCCAGTTTGGTGAAGTACGGTAGATTTGAAAAAACAGTTTCTTTCGAAAGATTATATTGGAAAAATTATATTGTCGTTTGACGAGCTATAACTTTTCAAGCGTGGCACGCCAGGCCACGAAATGTTTTACACAATTATACAGAGTATAAATCTTTGTTTTGGCAAAATTTCGGACCGTCAAACGATGATATAATTTTTTAAAGCGAATTTTTCGAAAAAAAGTTTTTTTTCAAATTTACCGTACTTCACAAGCTGGCTGTGATCCAAAAAATTTTAACTTTACCATACAGAGCGGTCCATAGACAGATCGGCAAAATATCGGCCAATTCTGTTGACTCCCCCGAAACTGTCAGTGCCAGTCCAGTGCGAAATTTTAAAATGACTCATAGGAAGATGACTCATATGAGCATAACTTTTTACACTTTTCTGCGCGCGTTTCGCGCATAGGTGGAGTTTGGCGATGCGAACGCTGCTTGCTCTCAGTTCTCGCGTCATTCTGTTTTGATCGCCTGTTTCTCTCTCGGTGCGTGATCCATCGCTGTTGTACGTAACTTGCCATTTCAGTCAAATTTTTGTGTTTCTTTCTCGTCAAGTCATTTTCGGTCAGTTTGAATCGTTTTCTCTTTTGCAGCTAATCTTTTTCTGGCACTTATGCAGTTGAAGGCCCCATCACAAAAATTAACCACACAGGGGCGTCGCCAGGATTCTTGGAGGTCTGGGGTCCAAACGAAAGAAAGCTGGTTTTATCTCGAATTTTGAATGCATTACATGTGTCAGCTATCCTTAGCGCATTTTTAAGCTAGTTTTTACGCTGGCTGACAGGCAGTAGACAAAAGGAGTTGAGTGAGCGCATGCAGACTGTGGTCAAACAATGGACAAAGCAATGAGTCAGAGAGACCTAGCGAATAGCGGTCGGATTACACACTTCGATTTTGTTGACGTGGGCAATAGTGAATAGTGATCACTTACGCATTCTTGTTTGAGCGATATGAAAAGCCATCTTTACGGTAAACAAGTCACGCCCAACTGACGCATGCAAGCGCTCCCAGGTTGAGAGCGATAAAACAAATGTACAGAAGATGCCCCACTTTTCCGGGTACATGGAGGGTGCTGATTTTATGTTGAGGCCTGAAACTTTTTAAAACCGGAAAACCTGTGGTTGATTTTTACATTTCGGCCTTAAAACCTTTCTAAATATCCTCTTCTTCTGCAGGAAGCCAGATCATTAATAGTTAATATGCAAGTTATGAATGTCATATGGGCATAACGTCCCAGAGAATAAAGAGGATTCCCTCTTTTAGGATTTAGAACTTCTTGTTCTAATAACGACAGTGTTTTTGCTTCATTGAAAATGGCCCATCTTGATGAACGAGATGTTTTCGCGAAAACCATTTATGCGGAAGCTCGAGGGGAACCTCACGAAGGCCAAGTATGGGTCGCGTGGGTAATCAAGAATCGAGCTCGATTGAACAGATCGTATTGGGGTGGCAATACGATTAAAGGCGTCTGCTTGAAAGCCGGTCAATTCGAATGTTGGAATAACCAAAATGATATCGCGATCAACGAACGAGCCGCATTTGAAAAAATTGTGAACTGGTCTGGTCAAATTATCAATGCACCAGCCAATCAAGATCCGACTGGTGGAGCTGATCATTATAACAATCCTGACAAAGAAGGGTATCCGCAGTGGACGAACAACTGCACCCGTTTGCAAAAAATTGGGAATCATCAATTTTACAAAGGTCCGAACTAGAAAACTGTGACCATGTGAGAAAGTTCGTTTATTCTACGTAGTTTACTGTTTCATGTTTCAGCCTTCCTTTCAAGATAATGATTGATATTTTTTACAATAAGGACATTACTTTCCCACTTCCTGGTTTTCCGCTCCATTATTGGTTTTTGTTTGGTGTCAACTTTTGGAATAAATACAGTTGAGTTGACTGGTGATTCCTGTGAAGAACTGCAAAGAACTTACAGCATCAAACATTACAATCACCAACGGGCACTTTTGCAGTTTATTCCACCCCAACACTTATGCTTAAACACGCTTTATACTCCTAGACTTTTGTTGACGTAGGCAACAGTTAACAATGATCACTTACGCATTCTTGTTTGAGCGATATGAAAAACCATGTTTATGGTATTTTTTATCTTTATGGTATCACGCCGAATTGATGCATGCAAGCGATCCCAGGTTGAGAGTGATAAAAACAGATGTGCAGTAAACAATTCACGCCCAACGAAGATATTAGATTCCTAATTTGGCCATCAACAGGTAATTTTTGTTTGCTCGTTCATTTGCTCAATTTCACTTCGTCAACAAAACATGCACATACAGTACATGCACGCAATGGACGCAAACCAAATATGAAGCAGCTGTGTTGTTGTCCTGACATAATTTGATTATGAGTAAAACAAACGATCTATGCGAATCTTTTAATTCCAATTCTTTCGCAATACAACATTTCATTTCACTTTGCAAAGTCTCGTTCACAGAGGACCGCAAGCCAAGTTGCCGGCGACCTCAATCCCTTGGTTGCCGGGTTCCAGTTCTCCCTCCCCCTTGGATCGCGCAAACCCACTGATACAGATTTTTCGACTCGACTGCAGTGACGACGCTCGGGGTGCACGAGGCAATGCTAGCGTCATTTTGACAGCAAGAAGATCATTCTATAAAAACATTATTAAGCTTTCATTGCTACATTACAAATTGATTATAAGAACAAGAATAATTGTGCTCAGTTCGCTTGATATAATTCATTACGTGTAAGATCGTCTTCATACCGACCGAAAACCTATTTTTTATAAACTAAAAAATTTAATATTTAAATTAATATGCTGCTGGCATTTGAATTTGTTAAGTAGGTATTTCAGCAATCAACTCATCAACGTGTTTTAATCTTCTTCATTATGGAAACATAATGATTGTGTGTGAAACGCAGTGTGATATTGGAACTATCAAATATTTGGCGTTGTCATATTTAACTCACACATGAAAAACAAAGGACATTGGCAAAAGCAACAGTCCCATGTAAACCAAAATGCAGGTGCAAATGTTCCACGGCCGCCCATACAAGTGCACGGCTCAAACGTTGTGTTGTACGGTTGTCCTGAAACTGATCATGTTCGCTGTTGGCAATATGCGCTTCTATTGCTAAACGAAATAAACTTTTAAGGCAGGCCCAGAAGTCACAACAAGCTCTTGTGACTCGAAGCAGAACAAAACTCAAGGGGTCAGAGCAGTGGCGTAGCTCGGATACGCCAAAAGCAGAGGTGGGCATGGAGGGGTAGTATGGGGGGACCACATACCCCCTTCCCCAGACGAGTCTGTACCTTTTGCCTCCCTGGCCTGGCGGTGGGTAAAAAAAATCAGCAATGCAAGGGTTCCCCCTTCTATTACTCCAGGTTTCAAAACCGGTGACCATTTTTTCCCAAAGTGGCCAATTTCTTTGGCCGAAATTTTTTGTGGGGCGTTTCCTTTTTTGCGCCTCATATTTATCGTTTTGTTTTGGTAAAGAAGTAGAAGGGGGTTCAGAAATTAGACCCCCCTCCCGAACAGCCGCTGGGCAAACAATACCTTATACCGGCAATTTCTTTTTTCCCCAAGCTTTGTGAGGTTCTTTGGAGAGAAAGGCTACACGTAATGGATGTGGAACACCAATCACCACCTCGCTGCTGAATTCTGTCGATATCTTACCGGCATTCATTTGATATCCTAAGATTTGTGTAATTTAACACGCATACCTGTTTTTCAAAGGAGATGTTCTTCACCGAAATGGTTCCCCAAACAAACAATCTCGTGATGCTCATCGAGT
>JAQGCX010000705.1:0-14567 GCA_034700205.1 Plectus parietinus | reverse complement strand
GTCAACTTACTTGTGGCAAAATTTCAGCCAATTCTGAGAAGTCGACTTTTTCAATTCACCGCACAGTCCTCGATTCTGCCGTGCAACGCCTCTTAAGTAGTCCAAAATGTTGACTATAGAATTCCGTTTTGAGAGATGTGCACTTGGATGCCAAAGGCCGCGCAGCACGCCCATTGGCAGCAGATAACAACATACCCTGACCAGCGGTGTCCCAAAGTTGCAATCGCACTCGGTCTTTGCCGACCATCACCATCTTCGACTTGAAGTCGACGCCAATAGTCGAGATGAACGTCTCGCTGAATTCGTTCTCGTTGAAGCGCGACAAGATGGAGCTCTTGCCGACGCCCGAGTCGCCCACGACGACGAGCTTGAACAAGTAGTCGTACTCCTTGTCCATTCTGCAATCTGTGCGAGCCGCTTTGCCGCGCCGCAGACACGTTCTTCGTCACAATATTCTGCACACGGCACTCCACCGAGCGAATAGAACGAATAGACGCATTCTGCAGCAACGCGAAACCATGTCGATTGTGACTAATCGTTCTATTGTGTGCTACGGATGTGTGTAATACCGTCTTTCCTTCAGCCGAATTGATATCAATCGCACACGGAGCATTATTGTACTTTATCGATGACGATACGAAACTCGTCGAAAAATATCGTCGCTTCACGCTTCGCTATTTGTACCGTACCTGTTTCTGTTGCCAACTGGAATCGATTGTGCCAAAAACTTGTCAGCTATCCGAAAGTTGACAAGCTTTGGCACCTGCAACCTGAACTAAAGTCAACCTGAACTATGATCCCGCTTACCAAACCGTACTGAGGTTTCCGTCAATCTGGCAGCACTCCCCTTAATTACCTACTTTGTTTTTGTTATGCATTCTTGGTGAGACCGACGTAACTGTGAGAGCATGACGTCATCAGTCCTACAGTTAAGCTGGTCTCACCAAGAATGCATAACAGAAACGAAGAGCCTAATTGGGGCCGCTGGTCGGTTGTACAATATTCGAGTGGTACAATGATATGTCAATATCATCTGTTCTATGACATTGTTTTTTATTTGGTGAAAACTGTTACAGATTGTGATATTCTTGCGTTTGCATAATTACTGAATTATTGAGTCAAATGATGCAAGCGCGACCATAATGTCCCGCAGATGAAGTGATCAATCTTCTTTTTATACGTACAGCATCCGCCATTATCACGTTAGTCTCTCATGTGCCGAATAGTCAAGCCACATCACCGCATTGACTCGTTGAACTGAAGTCTTCAAAAGATGATCCTCATTCGCAATCTCTTGCTCCTTGGAGTGTTAATAATGATTCGAGGTACCCCCCTCATCGAGGGTCACCAGGAGGTAGCCGGCCTCGGATCCCATTTACACCTATGCCTTTGTCTAATGGTGGTGGCCACTAATTCTCTTTTTTTTGTTGGATAAGCACTGGATAGAATGGGGATTTGGAGGCCGCCGGGGGGATATTTCCCCCCGGGCCGAAAATTTTTGGTACTAAATCTGGACGGTGTACACCCTTGGTTAGTACCAGGAAATTTCGGGCCGACCGGGGATATCCTCTGTAGTACAAATTTTTTCCACGTCGGATGACCCATAGTAAAAAATTCTCCATATAAATAGATGACTGTACCCCTGGGGCGACAAACACCACCCTCTCGCTCTTGTCCGCCTACTGCGGAAGTTTCACCGAAGCCGCTGAGAGAAGTGAGTACGCTTTCCATTATTTCACTTCGCTCGTCATTAAAGCTTAATTTACCAATTATTTTAATGATCCGTTAATTAGCTCCCTGGTGGAACACTTGGCTCAGTGGAACACTCCGCGCCTATTCACATGATGCCCCGTAGATAGAGTGATCTTTGTACTCGTTATGTTCCGTGAAAGGATAAGCGACATTCGCAGGCTGAAATTCCAGTGCGTTGGTCTCTCACATGCCGAACAGTCTAGCCTCACCACCGCGTTGACTCCTTGGAGGAAGTCTTCAAAAGATGATCCTCATTCGCAGTCTCTTGCTCCTCTGTCTCTATTTTCGTTTTTGCAATGGGAATACCACAACGGATCACCAATACTCTGGCAGAGTCAGGTGTAAGTAGTGCTGCTTGGAAGATTGTCGCAAAGATTCATTGAGGTTTATCGAAAGGTATCTCTGCACCGAAAAGAAAGACACTTGGTATGATTATATCCTTACAATAGTGAGTGTTTTTCATTCTGCAGTTTCAGTTTCTACTGGTTAAGTCGCCACTCGCGATCGACTATTATTGGGGGAGTGATTTGGACACTTGTCACAGTTCCTCTGATCTTCGTATTGCTTTGCTGCTATATCGATTCGGCTGTTTTAAATTTCTGCGAAAGATGCAAGAGATGGAACGAGACACCAATTCATCTTCAACTACTGTATCGCATATAAATTGACATGGACTGTGGTTTGCTGTGTTATATAATACTTGGCAACTTTAAATTATTAAAAACAAGATAATTGTGATGTATCGACATTCATTGTGGAGTGTACGCATTTTGTTCTGCTCATCACATCACATTAATACACCGTAAAAGAAACATGGCATTGTGAACTGAATCACCTACTATTCGTACCCAAGCAACAACAACCTGATAAATAATACAGTGAATGGCTTACACCGAGCAATCGAATTCAAGATAGAGTGCCAAATTCCGCTTCGACACTGCGAAGAACATCAGAGACAAGTTGTTGGATCGCTTGTTCATCTTTTCCAAGAGCGACCGCATCTTGCTTAGCTGCTGGTGACCGTATTGAGACCACAGGATCTATTTCCGAATCTTCCTGAAAGTTGTGACATAATCAAAGACGGAACTTTTCCCTGTAGAGTATTTTTGGCAAAGTTTAATAACATCCTTATTTTTGAGTGAGCTAACCTTGGCTGTCTGTGTGAATTTTACACATGTTAAAGTACCGTATTTATTATAATACAGGGTGGGGCATCTAAAACACTCCGATTTGTTTCGGTCATAGAAATTCACCATGACATCCAATCGTGACGTGTGATAGCTCATTTGAAAGCCCTGATAATGGCAATTTTGCCTGTATAAATTTGAAATTTTTTCTTTTGGTCTTGACACGAAATTTTGCGTTTTTCAAAAGTCGCAAATTTTTCCGGTTTTTCGTGAAAGTGTACTCGTTTCGATTGCGTGTAACTTTTTTAAATTAGCACCAATTTTAACTAACTTTTAGCACAAAGTAGAGTAAAACAATGAGTTTCACTGTATCAATTTTCATTGAGCTCCGATTCACCAGTCACGGGTTATGCAGGCCACCCTGTATAAGCCCCGGGACTTCTATTTTTTGATCCATCCCTAGAGGGAGCTTATATTAGAGACGGGGCTTCTGTTTTCTCGATCCTCCGCTATAGGGGGCTTCTATTAGAGACGGGGCTTGTATTAGAATGAATACAGTATACGGTTTTGGCTTTGCTACTGCAAAAAGCGCAATATACTTCGCTGTCCGACTGCTTGGAAATACTGTAGTAAGAGGCGCTGTTGCGTTGCCACATCTGAGTTTTATTGGGCGTGTCAACTCGAACGCATTCAGCCACATCTTCGGTAAGTTCATGATCGTCCAGCTCAAACTCGTCCTCTCTCACCGTTGGCTGAGCAGTTTTGGCGGAATCTGATTGTTGCACGTCGTACAGACTTTCTTCACTCGAATTCCTTCGCTTGTTCTAAAGAGCAAACAAATGTACCGTATTTATTCTAATAGAAACCCCCCCCCCAACCCTTGCGTTCAGCATGCTGATTAGGGGTTAATTAACATGATATCCACAGTAATTAGCGGGTGCTTATAAAATTCTAATGTCCTAATATATACCTGATAAAAGATATTCTAATGTTCTAATATAATTAACTCCTAAGCAGCATGCTGAACGTGAGAAAGGGGGGCTTCTATTAGAATAAATACGGTATCAATATGCAAGTTTTCTGTATGCAAAAATTTTGTAAAACAGCGCAAACAGAATAAAACGTAGCACATCATACCTCGACTTCCACAATACCCTGCTCGTATTTAAGAATTTCAGTTCCTTCATCATTTATTTCGTCAGAAGGCGCCGACGCTGCGAATGGGTCATCTGGCAGATATTCATGAGAGACCTGAAAACAAATAAAACGGATCACAAATGTGTGATACAGCTCGATAAATTACAGTATCCGAAAATTGATGAAACTGAGATGCGTCATGTGCTTGGCCTGCAAATGTCGGGCCACCTTCTGCAACTTTGAACGCGTCCACAGGCGCTAATTGTGTTATCTCGTTGTTTATTTCACCAAAGTGCTGAAAAAAAGCAAAATATAACTGTAATTGGCAGAATAATAGTGCCTCTAAAGTCTGCTTACTGCATATTCGTGTGAAAGCGAAGCAGGTCTCTGTTCCGTCTGTTCCGATTCAAAGACGTCCGTTAAAGTTGCAGGCAGGGTTTCATGTTCAGCTGAAAGACTATTGCTTTCTTCCTGACCAAGTCGATTCCGATCATAATCCACTTCGTACTCTGAATGTTCAGGTGCTTGAATGATTGATTGAGACTCTTCTGTATGTGCTGGTAAGTAAATAGAATCTTCCGAGTCTGGGGCTTGTTCTGTCATCCAACTGTTTTCTGTCTTCAGCTCTTCTTTTGCTTCGAATGATGGAAGAGGCGATTGAGGTCGTAAGGCAGCTGCCGAATATTCATCGGCCAGAGATGGTTCCCCAATATCTTTGGTTTCTTCCCGAATTTCTGGATCGCTAATAGAGCTGTACAATGAGCGTGACGTTGACTTGACTTTGTCGCTTTCACCCTCATCGTGATCTGCAACATAATATGGTGGAATTTGAGCAAAAGCTCTGCCAAGAATCGGTTCATCATCATCAGCTTGATCTTCTCGTCTATCTTCTATATCTGAGTCGAATTCGTTATCTTTGTACTCGTTATGTTCCGTGAAAGGATAAGCGACATTCGCAGGGTGGAATTCTAGTGCAGTTTGGCCGAGATCAGAGCTTCGCTGCAAGTTTTCAGGTGGTACAAGTGTTTCAAGTGCTTCTTCTGCTGCATGAAATGACCGCTGGAACAGCGTTTCACTTTCGAGCGATGCTACTTCTGCCGGCTGAATGATAGATTGAATATTTTGACCATCATTCCATGCATCGTAAGGATTCGATGCATCGAACCTTTTAGCATCTAATTCATGTTCTTGCATGACGTATTCAGCTGGCTCGGATCGCTCAGAGAAATATTCTTCAGGCAAACGATCAGGTTCCGCTGCTAAGGTGTGAACAGGTTGTTCAAGAGCCGCCACTTCTTCTTCAGCTGGTTCTTCGTATTCACTGTACTTAAAGTAGTTGCGCTCAGAAGCTTCAGCTGGCGCGTGTCTGTCCCATTTGCCGTGCTCTTCAGTTGACTCATCTTCATCTCCTTCATCATTCCTGTTGGTGTTAATGGCGACAGGATATGGTACGTGACCCCACTGATTTCCTTCGAAAAGCTCATGTTCCATGTCTGGATGTCGTTCAAAGGTCCTCAGTGATTCAGAAGCCAATGGCGTGTCATCATCAAATGACCGCTTAGCTGGAATCGCATCAGGATACGGAACATGTTCCCACCTATTTCCTTCAAAGAGTTCATGTTCTATGTCTGGCTTTCGTTCAAATGCTTCAATCAGTAGTCTTCTATCATCAGCATCTTCTTGTCCGAAAGACTCTTTAGGCTGTTCATTCAGATGGTGAACCTGCGATATACTGGCAAACTTTTGCTCACTTTCTTCATCAGATAGTTCGTTTACAGGTAGCTGAGTTTCTGAGTATGGTATATGAGCCCACTGATTCCCTTCAAATTTCTCATGTTCCATGTCTGCTTTTCGTTCAAAAGTTTCAGCCAATTTTTCATTACTTTCTTCATCAGATAATTCATTGAAAGGCAGTTGAGTGTCTGGGTACGGTACATGATCCCATTGATTCCCTTCGAATTTCTCGTGTTCCATGTCTGATTTTCGTACAAAAGTTTCAGCCATATTTTCATTACTTTCTTCATCAGATAGTTCATTGAAAGACAGTTGAGTGTCTGGGTACGGCACTTGCAAAGGACTCGATTCCACTGTCACATGCTCTAGATCATAAATTCTTTGCAATGGTTCGTGTGACACTTCCAGTTTCTCATCCAAATATTCTTCGTCTTCTTCACTGAATGATTCCTTTTGCTGCTGAAATTCATCTCCGGATTTTTTTTCATCTTCAGATGCTTCTGTTACGAATAAATCGACCGATGGTTGGTGAACAGGGGGTGACTCTTTCTTTTCTTCATATTCAAGTTCCTCAGGCTCCGAATGTTTTTGGATCGATTCAACTGAAGAATCGTTTGCCATGAGCACAGCTGACATGAATTCGTTTTGCTGATCGTTTTTCTCTTCGTTTCCTTCTTCTAACGAGTTGTTTTCGAAAGATTTATGTTCCATGAAGAAAGCTTTTCGGTTATGCATGAGAAAATTTTGATTCAACTCTTCATCCAACACTGCACCTGAAAAGTGGGATGAGTTGACAGGTTCTTCATGCTCAGTGAATGATTGCTGGTTTGCACCGGACGACGGAATTTTGTCCAACTCATTTGGAAAATTCTCAGTTAGTGTGTCTTCATCAAATGATTGTTTTGGTTGCATTGTTTCAGGGTATGGTATATGAGCCCACTGATTCCCTTCGAATATCTCATGTTCCATATCTGGTTTTCGTTCAATAACTTCAGTTGAGCTACTGCTTGCAATTTCTGCTTGTTCGAATGACGACTTATCACGTTGCTCATTCAGTTGATGCTCCATCAATGTATCAGTCAACTTTTGTTCGCTTTCTTCATCAGATAGTTCGTTTATAGGTAGCTGAGTTTCTGGGTATGGTATATGAGCCCACTGATTCCCCTCAAATTTCTCATGTTCCATGTCTGCTTTTCGTTCCATAACTTCAGCTGAGCTATTGCTTGCAATTTCTGCTTGTCCGAAAGACTCTTTAGGCTGTTCATTCATATGGTGAGCCTGCGATATACCAGCAAACTTTTGCTCACTTTCTTCATCAGATAGTTCGTTTACAGGTAGCTGAGTGTCTGGGTACGGTACATGATCCCATTGATTCCCTTCGAATTTCTCATGTTCCATGTCTGATTTTCGTTCAAAAGTTTCAGCCAATTTTTCATTACTTTCTTCATCAGATAGTTCATTGAA
Source organism: Plectus parietinus (assembly GCA_034700205.1). Taxonomy (NCBI): domain Eukaryota; kingdom Metazoa; phylum Nematoda; class Chromadorea; order Plectida; family Plectidae; genus Plectus; species Plectus parietinus. The sequence continues at coordinate 7,353 of JAQGCX010000705.1, read as the reverse complement.
AGGCAGTTGAGTTTCTGGATATGGTATATGAGCCCACTGATTCCCTTCAAATTTCTCATGTTCCATGTCTGCTTTTCGTTCGATAACTTCAGTTGAGCTATTGCTTGTAATTTCTGCTTGTCCGAATGACTTATCCCATTTCTCACTCAGTTGGTGCTCCTTCAATGTATCAGCCAACTTTTGCTCACTTTCTTCATCCAATTGTTCGTTGAAAAGCGGTTGAGTTTCTGGATATGGTATATGAGCCCACTGATTCCCTTCGAATATTTCGTGTTCCATGTCTGGTTTCCGTTCGAAAGCTTCCATTATCCTGCCATTTCCAGTTTCTTCTTGTTCGTCATGTTCTAAATGCTCAATAATTGCTTGCTGATTATTAGACGATGTTATTTCATTGAATTCATTTGGAATAATATCCGAGATGGCTGAATGACCAGTAGCTATCTCTGAATAAGGACTGGCTTCTATATCTTCAGTTTCAACAGCCGCTTTGTCTGAATTTTCTTTCAGCTCATCATCAAATTTCAGATTGTCCTGATGTTCCATGGTCATATCATCATTCATTAGTCTTTCTAGGCGATCAACTTCGAAACTTTCAGATTCTTGTCGTCCGTATTGTTTGCTGGTTTCAGTTTCATTTTCAGTTTCAATATCGGTCTTGCTCTCCTGGCCATAAGGAAAAACAACGACTGGTTTTGTCTCTAATTCATCATGGTCAATATCGTAGACACGTTGTAGGTTCTCAACTTTATCTTCATTATCACTTGAAAATTCAGCTGTTTCAGATTCTTCAGCCGCCTGTTTTCTTGTGGAGAACTCGAGGGATTCAGGTTCGTGTTGTTCGTCGTGATGATGAAAATTAGCATCGGCCAGAATTTCAAAGTCTTGATTGCTGTTTACATCTTCAACTGGAGCCAAATCCAAGTGCTCAAATGACGAATCAAATTCAGCTCTGTGGTGAGGATCCATCGGATTGCTAAACTCTGTTTTATATAGAGGTTCGAATTGTGTTGAGTCGTCTGAAATCAACAGATTCAAAATCAGCAACATTCTATTACTAGCAGCTGTTTCAATTTTCAGCTCACCAACTGATGGTTCCTGTGCCGCTTGGTGAGTTTCGTCGATTTCTAAACGGTCGTCGTAATTTTGCAGCGGAGTGGAATCGATTGACGCCGTTTCTTCATTTCTGTCGTTGTGAAGTAACAACGGTGGTGTAATGTCATAAGACTGAAAAAATATTGCATCAATGAAAAGAAGGGAACTGTAAAATGTTTTACATGAATTATGTCATTTTGTTGTATCTCTGATATCTCGAGTGGGTCTTCGGGTTCAGCATTGAAAGTTAGCGTTTCCTTTGTGTCAAAATCACAAACTTGTGGTTGATGAGCAGCAAAAAAGTCTTCTCCCGTTTCTTGACGATTATTGGACCAACTTGGCTAAAAATAGGCGATCGGTAAATGCAATTTATGTAATTTACCCACTTCAATATGCACGGGCAGAGTAGATATTTGCGCATCCCCGTCTTCATCGATATCTCCGGAGGGTTGCGAGTGTATTGCCGGCTGAAGTAAAAAATCGATCGCAAAATGCACACAATCGAAAATCGAACAAGGTTCTTCGTGTTTGCATTCATGGGTCTAGTTCCCATAGTAAAATTGACGGTTCTGTGTGGGAGCCTGACTCATAAAAGCAAAAATGAAATTTTGGTAATTACCTCTTCATTGGCTGCAGTAACATCAGTCAATTCGGTGTTTTCATATTTTAGAATTGAGTCATCGGCGATCTCTGGTTCGTGTAAATAAGGTGGCTGCTGAATTTCTTCAGTTTCTGATTGTGGCAAATCTTCCAGTTTGTGAATGTCTTGATCGCCATCAGTGGATGGGTTGAACACAAGTTCATCGTCATCATCTCTGATACTACGATCAAAGAAATGTCCAGCGCTCGTCAAACGACTTTCCTGAAATTATTTGCTTTATTTCTGCACATGGAACTTGAGACAACTCGAAAATGTTCGGCTTCGTTGACTGTTCTGTGTAAAATTTCTGCAGTTTCAATCTCTGAATTGTTGTCGGGGACAATGGAGTTTTTCTCTGTCAATTCCGTGGTCGATGAATCATTGGTGGCGACAACAATTGATTCACTGCCGTGGGCAAGAGCATCCTGAAATAACAAACAAGGCATTGCAGTGAAATTCATTCTTGCACGTGTCATCGCAACGATAATGCATTGATATGGAACATATTTCATAGTTCGATGATGTCCTGACAGTCTTCCTCATAAAACAACTTCTTATGTATTTTAGCACTATGAACTAACGAAAAAGAGCGAATAGCTTGCTGACCGGAAGCTTTGTCGATTCGATTTCATCGTCACTGACTGCGAAGAGTTGCGCCGAGTCAATCGATGTGACGCACGCATGGAAGTCTTGCTGAGGCGTAAGAGTATTTGCTCTGCTGATTGGGTCGTTGGCGATGTTGACGTGACCAGTGCCGGAAGACCCCGCAGCCGCACTCTCAAACAGACAGTACCATACAGCGCCAGCAAATACTGAACTTACATCGGGATCGGTGTTGGTAGCGCGACAATAGCCGATTTTGATCAACGTCCAAATGCGATCGACGAACGAACGGACGACGGACGGCTTAGGCGGCTCGGCGCTTACTTCAGCCATGGCGCTCTGGAGACCGAGACCGTCGGATTACTAGACGTCTGCGCAGCGAATGGCCGATCAGAGCTGATGACACGTACAAAAATGCGAACGGGTCGGTGGCAGGACGGAATGAATTCGACTGAACAAACACGTGTCCATTTGAGCACGACCGTCCGTCGCAGCTGACACCCGCAACCCGCAACCATTTATGCGCCACAAATCCCCACCCGACCAGCCATCGACCGCAGTGAAACGGGCGATGTTTTATGGCTGCGTGCAGCCGTCCGCCGCTCCCATCCAGCACTTATCTTGTTTCGTTGCCCAGCGCGTCCATCGCACGTTCGCTTCTAGTCGAAAATTTCTCACTCATTGCATTGATCTGCCGCCTCGCAAACAAGTACATTAGGAAAAAGCCCACACATTTTTGCAAATATAAATATCCGTTTTTCTTTTTCATCGAAATTTGTTCTATACAATTGTAAACCATGCCTTTATATGATAAAGGAAGTACGCAGATGTTTTGCTGGTAAGAGAACTTCGCTGAAAATGTTAATCCGGCACAGCCGAGGAGCAACATTTTTCATGTTCGAAAAAAAAGTTATCCTGACTAACGATATACTGACCGAACAGCCTCGTCTATATTACGTGGCACAGGGACGATTTATATCAGGTGCGCTCTGACAAAACGACACAAAAAACGCTTTACCGCCTGCGAATATAATTTTCCCAACAGCATCATTTCAGTACGCACTAGCAGAACGAATAGCCCGGCTGACGCTAGGCAAAAAGCAATTCACACAAGCAAATGAAAATCCCACCTTGTATGCATGACTTGACTTTGATTACTGACTGACACTGGTAAAAACCAGGATCTGTTTTGCATTTCCAAATGCAAATCTATCCGATTGAACAAAAATAATCAGCATTGTATTAATCAATAACGGTTGTGACTCAAACTTCAGTCAATTCACATACTGCACGACAAATATTTAACCTCGCATTGGACACCTGCACCGTTTTTTGCAATATTTTATCTCTATCCTAATTATCAACGACTCTCGCTCACTTTTTAAAATTCCCTATTATCGTAAACTGAAACACAAGAACAAACGGCAGCGAAACAGGAAAAACATGTGTACTTTCGAGGACAAGAGGAGTGGAGGGGAACATTGCTGGCGACTGAAACCCCCTTTGATTACCGTCCATCTCTGTCGCTGCTTGAGGAGGAGGATGCGTAGAGAACTGCAGATACTACAGGGTGTCCCGCCTGAACGACAACTCGCGACACGACAATTCGCGACATGATTTTTTCCATCAACTCGCGACACGACAACTCGCGACATGACTACTCACAGGATTGTACCTTGGCCTGAAATTTTTTAAATGGCACTATTTTTTTGTCACAGTGAGCAGCAGCAAACTGACAAAATTATTGCCTAATGTATGAGCATTTTTCAAAAATAAACTGAAGCACAAGCATTTCTCCTATTGATTTAAAAACTTATTTCTAATATTTCAGCCAAAAATGCTCACATATTGGGCTAAAATTTTGTCAGTTTGTTTGCAAAGCATTGCTGCTCACTGTGACAGAAAATTGTGCCATTTAAAAAATTTCAGGCCAAGATACAATCCTGTGAGCAGTCATGTCGCGAATTGTCGTGTCGCGAGTTGACGGAAAAAATGATGTCGCGAACTGTCGTGTCGCGAGTTGTCCGAATCCTGGGTGTCCCAGGACTACCCTCCCACCCTCTCTAACTTTTGACAGCGGTGAACAAATTGAACAAACTTTTATATACAGGAACCTTACTAATAATGATAAACTTCCACCAAGTTTGAATCTGTACGGACATGTCTTTATATCGAAATGGCGCAACGATTTTTTGCACTGGACGGTACGATTTCTTCAGTTAGCACGGTGCAGAGGTTGGACTAGCATTGTTGCGTGAGCCGCAGTAGTCTTGGACGACTAAAACTAATTTGAAAAAGACTTTCCATCCGACATTTCTGTAAGTAGAATCAGAGAAACTGCGCTTACTGAACGAACAGTGCGCTCCGATCAGACATGGCCACGTTTTTCCCGGTAGGGGGGTCTCGATCCCCGGTTGGGGGGTATATACCCCCCCAAATTCCCAAAAAAAAAATTTTGGTCCTGAGAAACACGTTTGGGAAAAGCTTTCCCTCCCCTTGGCGACCTTTTTTTTAAAAAAAAGGTCGCCAAAATCTCAAAAATTTTTCACCATACCGCCCAACCAGTTTCGGCCGGAGGTATGAAGGTCCTTGGGGGGGGGTATATACCCCCCACGCCCATGTCTGGCTCCGATCCAAACAATGATCACGCTGTTGCAACACAAAGACATGTTTTTGCAAAACCAAACTCGGTCCAAATTCAGCTGTTATACTAAGGCATGTCGAAGAAAAGTTTCGTTGAATTTCATCATTGCAGTCAGAAGGTTCCCTGAGGATGGTTCCAATGGGACTAGGGTTCCAATGAATTATCCCGTCAGCAATTACATCAATGAGACGATGGTTCCAATGGGACGAGGGTAATTAAATCAATGGGACGATGGAACCAATGACTTTTTAATTGAATTAAGTTCCCGCTTACGACAGCACACACGCAAAAATACCATGTCATGTTAGCAACAAGACAACTGCTACAGGAATAATATTGTTGTCCACACAGCAACACACAAGAATTACAAGTCAGTCATCCAGCTGGGCGTCTGGATCTGTGGTCATGATGCCGTTTTTCACTATGAGAGTAGCAACCGAGCACTTGTCGTTCTTTCTCAGCTGGTAGCACTGCACGCAGCGGTAGTAAGCGGTTCCATTCGTTTCACCGCGATGCATGTATTCAATCACGGCGCCAGGAACTCTGCGATTGAAGAACTGGATGGCAGGAGAACTCTTGTCTCTGATGACTTGAACACCGATACACCTAAATTTGCCATGACGCGCAGAAACAACTTGGTTGCAAAGCGAGCATTTCGTTTTTAAACTATTTTAATTATTAGTTAGCTTATTGTTATTGTTAATTTGCTCCAGATTGGAACCATCGTCCCATTGGAACCATTGTCCCATTGGATCCATCGTCCCTCTGATCTGACAGGTGGGCTGCCCTTCAATAATTAGCCGCAGTTTGGAACCCTTGTCCCGTTGGAACCATCGTTCCCAAACGCAGTCAGAAGCTGTAAGGGGCGCAAGGGTGTGAGGTTAGTCCTGAGACACCCTGTATATTGATTATTATTGATAACAACATACCTGCGCAAGATCCGCCATTACATATTTGACATGGAAGAGGATTCGTCATACGCCACAGGCTTTTTTGGCGGGAATTCAAACTTCAATACGAAATCTAAATGTTCCCGCAAAATTTGAATTTCACGCGCGAAATTTGCATATTAGAGTACATGAAGACTACGAACGTCTACGCAGAATACGTCATGGGGGTCCAACCTTGCTCAGGTATGGGTAACACCCTCATTTGATGGCATCATTGGGATTAATATTTCAGACACGTTTCCTCCGTTTTGTCCCTATCTGCATATAATGCGACTGAAAGCGGAGATCATCGTGACGCCACGTGTGTGTTGGTCCGGTTCTATTGAAAGTGTTGGAGTGAACCCTTTACTCTCGCGAAATAAACCAGAATGGTGGGCTGTTTGTGGGCGTTTGTGCAATTGTCATTCCCTAATTACCGATATTAGGTACATTATAAAAGTGGGCTTTTATGCTGAACGATCATTCATTTGCAAACGACAACGTTACTACGGTGTTAAAAAAGAGTAACAGCTTACTGAAGATGCACTTCTCTGCTATGATCATGGTAATTTCACTTTAACTCCATAAATTCATGAGTCCAAATTATTTGTTTCAGGTCTGTCTTGCTGCTGCCGTCTTCGCTGCCCCTAAAGAACCTAAAGAAAGAGGTACGTTTGGACTTTGATGTGCCGTGGAGCGCTGATCAAATGAGCGATTTCAGTTTGTTTCAAAGACACATGTCCGGCCGATAAAAAATGTAAAGCGACGCAACCGGCGTGCTTTGTTGCACCTTGTCCAAGAATTGCCGAATGCGTGGACAAGCTTCCAGCTGCAACAGCAACAACAACTGGTAAGAACAAGAATTGCCGAAATATGTGTGATATCATATCACAATTTATTTAGACTGCACGTCATCGGGTTGTCCAGACGGACAAGAGTGTGTCACTGCAATGGTTAATTGCGTAATGGCACCATGTCCACAGCACTCTCGTTGTCAAATCAAGGAAACACAAGTTCAGTAGAAGTACTTCTCGTGTCCTTTGGATTAGATTGCATATTTTGCAACTGTTGGCGAATAAAGCATGCATCTCACTAATATTGTCAAAATTGTCACTGCTGCAATTTATCAATGTTCAGTCCGCAGAAAGATTGAGCAGTCGCAAGTTGCACAATTTTGCAGGTATCAAAGTAGAGATCATCATCAGCATTACCAATCACTGAACAGTTGTCTCACAGCGTTTCGAATAATCTAAATATGCTGAGCAGTGAAAACCACAGTTTGAAATAACTCCAAAGTATTCTAGCAGAGCGAATGCTGTATATGCTGAAAAATTATTTCGGTTAGATCACCACTAAAGGCCGCAACACTTACCCCCAGCGCCGTGCCAACCTAATCGATAATTATATGTTTTGAACGCGCGCAGCCTACTGTAGGCTGCGCGCGT
>JAQGCX010000704.1:0-14570 GCA_034700205.1 Plectus parietinus | reverse complement strand
CGTGGGGGGGGGGGGGGGTAGGCGAAGATATACACCGCGATGTGCTTGTTTGATGCACTGTATACGCTGACGTGTTCATATACGTACGTATAAAAACAAACTAATACTTGTTTTTGGTTTTTGATCGTTAAAAAGCAACGTGAAAACTTGGCAATATACTGAAGTTAATCAGTAATCTCCAAACAATTTCAACTTGACTAAAATCTTCAACAACATCATGGATTGTTGCTTGCGAAATCAGCGAGCTAAAAATCCAGGCATGCCAGGGGGTCCAGATTGTCCTGGTGGGCCTGCAATTTCAATTTATAAGCGTCACTGACTTGCGGAGCACAAGAATTTTACCTGCAGGACCTGGAACACCGGGCATTCCGTGTATGCCGTTCGAACCTGAAGTCGAGAAGTCCGGTTTGCATGGTGATAATAATGTCAAGGCATCAGTGGAAACCTTTCGGGCCGGGAAGGCCGTCTCTGCCGTTCACTCCGATGCCAGGCACTCCGTTGAGACCGTCTCGGCCTGGGATGCCTGGCGAACAGATTCCTGGCGAACCAGGAGCACCATCGTTGCCCGGAGGACCGACTGCACCGGCAGTTCCAGGGACCCCGGCGACTCCAGAATCGCCCTTTTGTCCGCAGGGCGATGCGGGCGCTCCGCGATCTCCTCGTTCACCTTTGATGCCGGGCAATGCGGCTAGCCCTGAACAAACACGAATCTGCTAAACTAATTAGTCTCATCACAGTAAACCCATAATACGATGTTTGGTTTGTTGAGTTCACTATTAATCAGCGAATAATCGCTTTAATTGCTGCATGTTGTCGTTGGTTGTGCATTTTTTGCTGCCGAAGCGTCATGCCGACGCATCGAACTGACCTTGCTCGCCTTTCGGACCAGCATATCCAGTGAGCCCAGTTGGTCCGGGTTCGCCCTTGCCTCCATTCTCGCCCTTTACGCCTGGCAATCCGTTGATTCCAGAATTGCCTTTCGGTCCTCTTTCTCCCGGTTCGCCTTTTAGACCCTAAAAATGAATTGGTGTTTACTTGAATGATTTGCAATTTGCTGATTTGCAAAGACATGCCACTGGATGGAGCTTCTTTATTTGATAAGGTAAAATAACCTGCCGAGTTGTACTTTACATTTTAATGGACAATTGCATATTTTGCGTTATAAAATGTCATATAATGAAGCCAGACTGAGCAAATCAACCGTCTCTCGTAGCGCTCCAGAACCAGCATCTCTGTCGATGGAGTCTTTTTCTTCTAGCCTGCTAAGTCGTTGTTTGATGCGTTGGAGTTCTTCCTGAAGTTGCGTCAGATTGATGGCGTCTCCTTCCGTTGACACAGACGCAATAATGGAGGTGAGCACCGTCCACACGAATATGTTGGCCATGGTGGCGGGTGGCCTTCCTCACTTGATTGAGCGCGGCGAGCACGAACGGATGTGGAGCGGCTCGACGTACTGCACGAGCTCGCAAGTTCGCTCGCAGACACGCAATGAAAGCATCGCTGTTTTTGCACTGATGTCATTTGCGCTCTGTACTTCGTGCTTCCATCGCTACTTCAACGGCTTCGTTTCGCAGCTACCGCGCGAAATATTGCAAATTTTTCAGTGGTGTTTTCAATTCTAAAGCGACTACGCATATATTATTTACACAACAAACACCCACAACGTACACCAAAACTATCACTGTACAACAAAGCGACATAGTTTCGAACAAAATAAAGTTGTGCCATTGTAAACTGCTGAATCACAAAGCATATCAGAGTCAATTGAAGAAGGCACACATAAAACGAATAAATTGACACTCAAAACGATGAAGAATGAATCTTTTTTTTGATTTTTGCAGCTTTTTGTTGGGTAAGCTTAGGGAAATATCCCAGTGATCGTCCGTTCGATCTGTGAATAACGCAGCGCACAATTGGTATCACTGAAGCCACAGCTCAGTTCATGCCAAAGTGCGTCGAGGACGCAGAATGCAGTGCCATCGCGATTCATCGCTCATCGCGTGGATTGATTCATCGCGTGCCCATGATCTGGAGCAGCTTGTCTTTCCATTCGTCGCGGATGGCCTGGAGACGGTCGACGTCTGCGAGCAGACTGTGATTGAGCGACTCGAGCTCGGTAAGTTCCAGTTTCATCTCCTGGAACTTGACCTTGCGACTGGCTCGCGACTTGCGAGATGCCTCGTTGTTGCGGTCGCGACGGTGGCGGTAGGAGGTGCCGACGACCGACCCAGTGCTGGGCGCTGGCGAGTAGGCGGACGAGTCGTCGCCCATATCCTCGGTGGTGTCGTCCATGGGCGCGACGGGTACCCCGTCTGTCGTCTCGCCCTGATCGTAGACGGACTGCTCCATGAACGCCGTCAGATCGACGGTCGTGTCCATGAAGGTCGGCCCGTCGGCGAGCGTCTCGCCGCCCATCCCGACTTGCACGTCCAATTCGCCCTGGAAGAACTGGTCGAGTCCTTCGGTGGTGTGCAGAAACTCGGCCAGTATCTTCCAGTCTGACTGCAAGTCGCACACAGTCAGATCAATCAAAACGTGGCAGAACAGCCGACAAAGAGGATAATGTGACGCGTACGTACCTGCTCGACATAGTCGTGATCGTGCGAGACGGCGCGCAGCACATCGAGCGGAAGACTCTCCTCCAATACGGAAACGTGCTGCTCGACTAGAACTTGTGGGCCGGCTGGCTGCTGCTCCGTGGTTTCCGACAGCAGACGGTCCACTTCCTCGCTGGTGAGTGACGCAAGACTGAGCAGGTCGTCCGACGAGCTGTGGGGCGGCGCCGACGACGGCTCGTTGAGCGCAGGGAACGCCCACTGCTGCGGTACGGCGGTGAATTGCGGCTGGGGCGTCTCGAGCTGCGCATGGCGATCGGGGGACACGGCCGGCCGATCGAAAATGCTGACGACATTGTTGAGTGCGGGAAACTGATCAAAGAGATCGCCCGGCAGCAGTGGCCAGTCGAGTGACTCCATTTTCGGAGCGTCGCTGGCGACCGTGTCTGAAGCATCAAGCGCCGATTAGATACTCAACACAAATGAGATACAAAAATTAAAATTTTGGATAAACTCAAAGTGGTGCTATGAAACCATCAAAACCTCGAAACGTTCGTACAAGAAAAATACAGTACCTGCGGGCGGTGAGAGCGGTAGCGAAGGTACTTGCTGTGCCTCGTTTGTGAGCGACTGGAAGAGGCAGCTTGTGGGAGACACAGGTTCGACTTTCGCGATGCGGCTGAACTCTGAGGACTCGTAAAAACTGCTGCTTGGGCTCGGCAGAGTTCGGGTGAGTGCTGATCCGTACGATTTGCTGTGGATGCTTGCTGAGCTCAGGCAGATATCGGCACTTTTGATCCCAATTGACAGTATCTCTTCGCATGAATTGAATCCTGTCGTCTTGTATGGGCGGGTGACTATCACCCGCTGGTGGATAGGCGAAGCCATTGGCGGCGGCGATGGGTGAGTTTTCGGCGAACAACATGGTTTCAGATGAACTGACTGCCACTGTTTGTATTGAACGGAAATGGTGAACGCTTTGCGCGTCACTCACAAACCTAAAACGCATTCATGAAACATCAAACTACTAGCAACAAGTGCAAAAAATGACTACACGGCGGCACAGAAAGAAGAATTGGGTGCACATATCGTCGCAACAGTAGTTCCTGGTTCGCGTGGTCCAACTGATTAGCATGCAATCAAAACTGCTCAATGGGGGCACGAAGGGACCGTCAGATTTTATCCCCATTAGAAACTTTTCACGTGCACAAAACATAGTTCTATTGTGCGCACCAACTTCGGAATGGATGGCCGATATTGTCGACAGGGTGTGGCCCGGCTGTAACTCTGTTATGATTCATGTCCCAGTGATTCATCCCAACTGAACTGTTTTCATAATTTTTAAGTGAAAGTAATAAGAAAAAAACACAACACTCTCCTAAATAATGGGTCGCGTCACGTCAGCACAGCCATGTTTGATGTGTTTTTCGTGTGATCACATTTTTGTCGACCTATTTTACCCCCATCTCCCAAATAGTAACAATAAAATTGTTATGATGACCCGTTCATGTCCTAACATGCGACAGGTGCGCAAAAAAAACATGTTCAGTGGTACGTACCCAAGTTCGAATTGACTTGGGCAACCGACGACGCGGTGCGTAGAAACCGCCGACGATGGTCGAACGGTCAACTCGAAGGCAGCAATCAAGAGCTGGACGACTTCTGCAAGAGGAAACCGGGTTGCTGCGTGTTCAGCAAGGGCAACACGGCCCATTGCCGGACGTACCTGCAGTCGCCTTCCGTAGAACCCGCTTCAACTTGCAAGGCGCTCGACAACTTGATCGCCGGAGAAGAACTTGACAGAATAGAGCCAACGTGGAGCGCCGTCGAGTTTTGTCGCGATATTGCACAATCGCCTGCAACTCGCAATGACGTCGGTGATGTCACGTTGAACCAATGGGCGCGCGAGCCCACGCCGAATCGCCATGGTGACGAATCGACGTGTGCGACTGACGCCACTTCGTCATGGCGACGCGCAAACCATTCTCAGAGCGCGCAGACCGCGCCTTGTGACAGACGCCGGCGGAGGGATCGCCCCTACGCCGATCGATAATCGGCAAGTTCCGTCGGCGTTTTGCGGAATGCACGCCGTGCCTGGCACCATTTTTACGTCGCCGCATTCACCGCCAAACAAACAAATAGCGCAGCGCACCACGCCCAATCGAGCAACGGTTTCGGCCGTATCACGCCGCTTGCGCAAGGTCACTGCCGGCCGATTGATAGAGCGACGGGCGCATGCACCCAACTGAAATTCGATCACCTTGGGACTGACGCTAAAAGTGCGCCTCTGCCGAAAGAGAGGCAGGTATTCTTTATACAGAGAACGCGCGACATATACGGCAGACAAAATAAGATTCCGCATATGAAGCAGATTTTTTCTGTCTCGAATTGTTGACGAGTCAGTCGCACAAGAACAAATAAAGTTGGTAAGAACATAATTAACAACGCACACCATCATCATTGGGGCGAAATCGGCGCCTTCGGCTAGAAAAACTGTATGCAATGCAATAAACTGCTCTTCTATCGAATGGAAATTCGAGTCAGACGGCAAAACGACCAAATTCCATGGCGTTGAGAACGTTCGAATCAAAACGTAGCTGTTAACTTTCAAGACGCCATTGAGCACACCTGGTCATTTTGCACACAAAGATGAAGCCCAATCTACGGAATTGGCACGGGTACGCTAGAACAGCTGAGTGCAACGAAGGAGAGCGATAAAGTTGGTGGACAAACCCTCTGCTTCACGACGGGTCTCGCCCGCCTACTCCGTGTAGAATAAGCTTCCGTCGCGGCGCCTCAACACTGTTCAATCAACGACGCGGGTAGCAAGACAAGTTCTTTCTTATCTTCCCCTACATGAGGTAGTGGACGTCAATTACACATTTCCAGATGGGGCACGCATACTGTAGTTTAACACTCAGCACTAACACTAGCAAGAAACAAACACGTGAAAATAGAATACCCCTGTCGCGTCAAGAACATGAATCAGTGGACTCGGACATTTACCGTTGGCAGAATTCAAAGTTTCGCCATCTACAAACTGTTAACATAACAACGAGAAGTCGATGCGTGTCCAACCTAATGATTCGCTGAGCACAAGAACATGATGACGGAAAACCTGCTCGAAAATTAACAATTGAACAGACAACACAATCTGATTGTACTTGTTAAATTTCAGGGCTTCTGCATACACGGACGCGTCGCAGGAAGCCGTGCGCACAGTAGAAGAATGGACGCAATGACCAAAACAGAGCCATCGAATACTTGGGAAAGTTAAACATGAATATTAGACAATGCCGCCAGACGAACAATACCAGAGCTACACATTGACCACGCATTCCTCTTTTAGTTGACAGGAGCAATAGAGCAAGGTACGGGTGTCGACTGACAAAGTGCTCCACAAATTGTTATAGTTTGCCCGTTGTACTCAAACAAAACAATCAAGAACAAAGGTAGCGTAGAATTACACGAACACTGATAATTACAGTAACCCGCTCCTTCGGCATCGCGCCAACAGACAGTCGTACATCAGAACCATTAAACATAACGTAAGAGACTCGGTTATGAACAGCGCGTTTGGCGCCCACTAACATATCGTCATCAATTGAACAAACGAATTTATTTAAGGGGTCGTGGAATAAAAATCGAATCGTCGAGCGGAAATGAATTTGTTGGATCGGAGAGACGGCGAATGTTGGGGGACACCAAACGCGTTCATTTTATTAACGGAACACTATATGGAAACGAAGGAAAACAAACCACAGGTAGAGAGAGTTGACGGATGTGCGACGACAGCAGCAGAGCCCGGATTGCGGTTGCAGCTTCAGCAGAGACACGAATAGAGAGGGAGGGCGAATAGAAGTTTCCAATAATCTGGCGCGTCCGCTCGCTATACGCGCAGCGGCATAGCATAGTCCTTGATCAGCGGCGACGACTCGGGGTCGTTCGGGTCGGCCGGGTCGCCGGGCGGTTGCAACGACGACTGATTGAGACTGTTGTGCAGCGAGTCCCGCAGCGCGCCCGTCGCCTTCGCCAGCGACGTCATGCGTTCGAGACAGCAGCCCGCCGTAATCCGTCCGTCGGGCTCCATCTCCCACATCTCCTCCATCGCTTTGCACATCACGGCGCCCACCTGCAACGAGCGGTCGGCACAGATTGCAAGCAACCACCAACCTCGTGTGTGCGCACGGAGGGACGGGTGACGGGACGCAGCTTGCGCACGGCCACCAGGTCGCGCATCTCGCCCAACGACGGATGGGTGCCCACTTCCACCTCGTACGGCAGCTTGTACTCGGACATCATCTCGTCTACAACAGACTCGGTCTCGGTCGGTCGCAACAGCAACGCGACGTACCTGGGTCGGCGCGAGTTCGCGACAGCACCTCCCAAATGACCAGGGCGGCCGCGTAGATGTCGATGGCGCGGAAGGCGAGTGCGCTGAACTCTGTCGCGCCTTCCAGCACCTCCGGCGACATGTACCTTCTTGTACCTACCTGCAACGAGGGACAAATTGGTTTGAGCGTAAAAAGACAAAGAACGCTGTAAAGCATGCTCCAACATTTCCGCAACCACACCGATCCCATCCAAACCCCACGAAACTAAAATTTCGGTCATAAAAACCTTGGTCAAATTTTGAATGTCATCCGTGTTGAACTGAATCCGAAGTTTCTCTCGCCATGTCAGTGGCTACAACAAAGTCAGGCGAACGTAACACGGTGGCGGGTTGACTAACGGGTGCTTCGTGTGCACAAAAATATTCTGACGCGGTTGAGAAAAGGGAAATACAGACCTGTCCATGAGTGTCGGCGGGCGTGCGACCGTTCTCGCAGCGCATGGCGAGGCCGAAGTCGGCGATGCACGCGCTCAGGCCTTTCTGCAGCAGCACATTGCGCGACTTGAAGTCCCTGTGCACGATCGTCGGCTTGAAGATGTCGCCGTCGATGCCCGGCTTCGCCTCTTCGTGCAAAAACGCCAATCCACTCATCATCGACGTGACAATGCGCAGCGCCTGCGACATGTTCAACGTGTTCGCCTGAAATACTGCCCTTAGACGTTGGTCCACTCATTCTCTCAGCGAATGCGCAAACACCCCCATCGCTGCCACGCAAACAAACTGAATTTAGTAAAAGTTGTGGACTTGTGTTTCTTGCGCACGCGCTACCTTATTCTTTGCGAATCTGTGAGTCGAAAATTGTGCCGTGATCAAAAAAGAGTGTACAACACCCCACCCTCCTTCGTGAGACGGAGTGCATGCCGCCTGAAAATCGCAGCGATCAGAGCGCAATGAGCGTGCCAGTCGACGCAGTACAACGTGCGGCGACTACTGCGAAGCGCACAGCGAACCTGTGCATATTCAGAATACGCAGTGCGGGTCGTCTAGACGGCACCTTAGGTAATGAGCGCCACCCTGCGCAAAAATGGCCATTGCGCGGACTCGACGGAGTGAATCAACGCTGAAAAAACCTGATTGTGCGCCAGCTGTTGCCGATCTTAGTGCACCACACGGACAGTGCAAAGACCGGCACCACAAGCCGCGTCTACGAACGCCTCGACGACGCCGAACACGCGCAAAAACACATCGGCATGACGCGGCGGCCGAGCACTTTGCTGCCCACGAGCGGCACACGAAATCCGCGCGGGCGCCAAAGGGCAAATTTCTGCCGCTTTTTACCATTGGCGCTCGGGCCGACTGCGGATGCCACGAATAATTTCACCGTCGCACACATCGGATTTCAGTTTAACACTCGTACCCATGGACGGAACGGTCGCAAACAGGATTACCTTGAGGAAGTCGCTGAGCGAGCCGTGATCCTGGAATTCCGTGACGAGCCAGTACTGCGCGGCAGGACCGCGTTCCGTGTCGTGCACTTCGGCGCAGATGAAGCGCAGGATGTTCGGGTGGCATTTGAGCGCCGCCATGCCGTAGATCTCCTGCTCCTGCATCCAGCTGTCCGCGTCCGACGCAGGGAAGATCTTCACCGCCACCGTCATCGAGCCCATTGTCGCTCGGTGAACCAGTCCGAATCGGCCGCGCGCAGCAATCTGAAACCACCACACAATCAAGCGTCGGCGGCCAGATCCGAGATCAAACAGAAAAATGTTGCTTATTGACCGACCAACTCAACTTTCAAAAAAATTCATGTGCGCACGATAAGCGCTGCGCAAACAAATATTGTGTTCACGTGTTTTAAAATGTTCATACCAGAAGTGCTGGCACAAACAAACGTCACATTTGATGCACCACTGATTTAGTTGAAAAATTTGACAGAGAAATTGCGAGCACGGTCTGTGTCGTGTTTGACGGCCAAGAACGCAATGGAACATGTTTCGCGTCCTTGAACATTGTAATATGCCGAATTTTTAATTCAATCGGCGCAGACGAACACCGCCGCGCTTGAACAAACCCAAACTCATTGCGGCATTTCAGACCAAAAACCGTTGCAATTCAGTTGTCAAATTGCGTCGCAGCGGGTCAACCGACGATATTGGACGAGCGCCGCTTTCATACTACAAAAGCTGAATGCCACAGATGTTGGTGGAGTGCCTGGCGCAACAAATTCGGTGCGACCACATGGCATTGGCAAGCCGCCCAAAGAAAGTTGGATGCCGCAAGGCACTCAGACACCAGTAACTCACTTCGAGCAGCTGGATATTGCGGTGCTGTGTGGGCTGGTACTTGGCTTGGTCGACGATCACCTCGTTGGGCGGCATCATCTGCATCCCGGACTGCTGCTTGTCATGCTTCCTGTTCTGGCGCGTCCGGTAGAGCCAGTAGCCGGCGCAGATCACCACCGCGAGCAAACAGATCGGGATCAGAATGATAATCATCGTCGTGAACGGCTCCGAAGACTCCTGTGGCGACGTCGTGACATTGGCTGAAAAAACGAGCGGGTCATTAACGCCTTTAAGTCGCCGTTGCGGGCAACACACTACTGTTCACCTAGGCGACCATTTATGCGATCGCTGTTGCATTAGGCGACGCTGTTGCATTACGCGTTCCCTGATCAACCAATGAACGATTGGCTCGCTCTTATATGAATTTAAGCAACACTAGGATAGCGTTTGATCCATGATTAATGAGCAACACAGCCCCAGATCGAGGACAAAACCGCAGCCACTTTTCCAAAATGATAACGCCAACAGAATGCGCAAACAAACATCTCTCATGTTCACCCAAAACATACATTTCGGAAAATTTTCGGAAAAATGGAAGGCGGGATTAATAAAAAAATGATAGAATGGTGAAGGTTAAAGGAAGGTACTGACGACTGGAAAGAAGAAATAAGCACCAACTTTTCTGGTCGGGAGCATCGGGCGTCTCGGGAGCGACGCCGACACGCGCATTGCAGCCATGCGTGCGACAGCAGCAGAACATCATCGTGTGGCTCTCGCCGCGGCCGCTCTTCGGGTCGGCCAAGCACTGCCGGTCGCCGCAGCCCATTAACTGGTGCTCGTCGTGCGTCCAGCAGCCCTTAAGCGATATCTGCACACCCTGGCTCGTGTTCGTGAACACCGCCATGCAGCCCAGACGCGCCGATCTGTTCTCCGGGTAGCACTTCTCCTCGTGCGCGCAGCTCGGGTCCTTCGCCGGGTCGCACTCGCCCGGGTTGTACTTGTGGCAGACGATGTACGGCCTGTTGTTCTCGTCGTACGAGACGTGATCGCCCTCGTCGCCGTACTCCTTGCGCACGTTGAGTACCACCTCCTTGTCCGGGTCGGTCTTCACATCGTCCGACTCCTTGAGGCTGAACTGCGCGCTGCCATGCGCGAACAGCACGAGCAGTCCAAACAGCCATAATAACGGTGGATTTCGCATGATTCTCTGCCCACGGAGGGCGTCTTCCTTCACACGCGCTCACCACAAACAACACTGAAACAATTGCAACGCTTATCATCAAGTCGAGCGACAAACGAGCTATTCCAGTTCGGTTTCACGACCCAAATGCGAAACACCTTCCGTCAAAAGTCGACCACTTGGGGCGAGAAGCATGCGAGGCACGGTAATTGTGATGAAATTGAAACGGAACCTTTTCCAAGGGAAACAGCTCAATAATTGCCGCGCGAGCAGTGCGGACGACAGTCAGTAGTCATCAGGTGCCATGCTGCACGAACTTCTTGGACGGGCTGTAAGACGGCGCCGAAGCTGTGATAGCGGACGATAACGAGTCAACTGAAGCGGCGCACACGACGCGTTCGCAGCGCGAGCACGAGCGAATCGGCGGACCGGCCGACCAGGCGCAAACCATTCCCTACATTTCTTTCGGCCATCCGCGCGTGGTCGCCCTCGCCCGCTCGGAAGCGCGCAGCAACGCCTCGACGTCCGTACGAATCGCGTGGAGCAATGCAAGCCTTACAGTCGGCAGAGCATGGGGGACGCGTTCGGCTCGATGCGGCAGTCGGTGGTGCTGCTGCGCGGCGCTGCGGACGAGATGGGCGAGGAAATAACGCTCGTTGGCCGGGGGCCAAGCGGGCGAATCGATCGACGCCGAAGGTCGATTGTGTGCGGGGCGCGTGGAGGCTGCGGCGGCCGTCGCGTCCGTTTCGTTAGTGCACGGACGGCAGGCTGCGGCGGCCGACAACACAGCGAGAGTGGGCGAGCAGAGAGGGGAGCTGTGCGTACTCGTTGCGAATCGATTGGTTGTGTGGCGGGTGCTGTGTCGGCTGGCCGGGCTGCGTCCGTTTCGTTTCTGCGCAGTCTCTCTATGCGCACATCGCAGTCGCCGCACCAACCTCCTCTGCTGCCCGAAGAACCATGCACCGATTAAGGACTCCTCGGCAGCGGCAACATGAAAGAAATGGTCGGAGGCTGCTGTGTCTGTGCTGACGAGAACGGTTGGTCTACAAATCCGCTCGTCTACTGCGACGGACCCAGTTGCGAGGTCGCCGTCCATCAAGGTACCTAGTCTCTTTCGCCCAAAATCTTTTCGTCCCACCAGCCGACTAATTCACTGCCAACTCTTTATTTTCTATTTCATCAAAAGGGTCGCTCCGTGTCGAGATTAAGCCAGTTCAAAAAAATTTTTAAAAAGCTTTTCAAATCTTTTCAAGTCAATTTCTGTTCATATTATGTCATATATTTTGCTTTGTTTGTAGTTCGAGAAAAATAAGGCTTCTCAGAAATGTTGTAAAGAGTATCGAAAACGTTAGTTTCATTTGTTCTCGCTGGCTTGTTCAAAACGTTCATTTGATAACGTAAATGCTTTCGCTTCCGTGTTGCCTCGGAATTTTAAACCATTTTATAAACAGTCTAAACAAAAGTATGATCTCCTGAAATGCTCAACGATTTAGTCCATCTCTGTTTTAACTGGAAAATTGATCTGCTACATTTATTTGACTGCCAGTGTTCTTCCAGACTTTTTTGTCGATCAACGATTTTGATGGTTTCAGGATGTTACGGGATTATTGAAGTGCCGGATGGAGAGTGGTTCTGTGCGAAGTGTACTTCGGCTGCTTCAGAAAAGCCGCTGACTGCGCCGCGATGTGAACTCTGTCCATTTGGATTCGGAGCGTTGAAACGGACCGAAAATAATGGTACGATTTACACGCGGTTGTTGGTGGAAGGAGTGTTAGCATTGTTTCAATGCGCAAGTGTGCGGGTGGGCGCTCGTCATAAATGAAGGAACGTGGATGCACTTGGCAATTTGACTGTGTCTGCGTCGCTATGTTAATTCTCTTTGTATTCGCCGCGTTGCTGATGAGCTCGCGGCGGTGCGCGTGTCAGTCGCTTGCAAATTTATTGATCTGGTTCATTCAGACGACGTCCATGTTAAAATCTATGAACGCGTGTGCGATTTGCATTTACAACTTGATCGGATTCGCGTATTTTTTGCCAGAAGTTGGCTTCGTGTCTGTTTACATTTGATCGGGGCGCGCATAGTCGGTTTGAATAGTGGTGAGCGCTGTGTGGCGTTGCAGGTTGGGCACATGTGATCTGCGCGTTGTACATCCCCGAGGTACGCTTTGGCGATGTGCACAGCATGGATCCCGTGATCGTCGCGGACGTCCCGGCCGAGCGTTTCGAGCGAGTCTGCTACTTGTGTGAAGAGGCGGGCGAAGAGAAGCGAGCGGCCATCGGCGCTTGCATGACCTGCAACAGGGCCGGTTGCAAGAAGAGCTTCCACGTTACGTGCGCTCAGCAGCGCGGTCTCCTCTGCGAGGAGGGCGGCGGTTCCAAGAACGTCAAGTATTGCGGTTACTGCGGCGTTCACGCCAAGAAAGCCGTGAGTGCGCCGCCATTTTCAGTGTGTCGCAGGAGATTGTACGCTTCGATTGCAGCAGAGCGATCCGACGATTAAAATAATCCCGCCGTACCGTGTGCGACCAATGGGCGTGCCGAAGCAAGCGCTGCCCCGCGACAAGGACAAGGACGGGCATGTGCGCCTGAGCAACGGCCCGACCGACGCGCCGGCCGACGGCGACACCAAGCCGCGTGCGTCGTCCGCCGACCGCACCGTCGTCGCAAACTGCGTCATGGCCGACTCGAACAGTCTCGACTCGTCGGCGCTGCGACGACTGAACAATGGTCCCAAGACCCCCTTGGAGATGCTCGCCGCCGCGTCCGCCGTCCCTCTGCCCGCGACGGCCGGCCTGGGCGACGCCATGCGTCTGCCCATCAACAACGGGACGAACGGCGGCGACCCCAGACTGCATTCGGCTTCGACCAAGACTCCCGAAGGCGACCCGCTGTTGCCCGCCGATCCGCCTCCGACCCACGTTTCTGGCGCGTCACCCGTCGCTTCGGCTGGCCCGAAGCAGACCTCAGGTACTTTTTTACTGTCGGTTCGCGAACACATCCATGTATTTACAGTTGACACAATATGGTCAAAAATCTAACATACCGTTTTTAAGAAATAGTAGGTAGTATAGGATCCAGGAGGTTTGAATTAATAGTAGTACACACAGAAATAGTAATAGTACATGTACTATTATTTTCTGCATATGTAATGTATAGTGAGATCCAAATTAAAAGTTAAATGCGTACATCTAGCACTAAAAAGGGTTCTGAATACTAAATTACAACCTTACTATGGAATGTAAAGCTCGAAATGATACCGACTTGCGGAATAATTGATTAACATTCTGTCCAAATCATGCAAATAATTGCTCTGCAAAGCAAAATTTTAGCTCATCAAGAGGTCGAAATAATAGTAGTACAGTACTACTATTTCTTAAAATACGGTATTATTGTTTTGAATATGCGGATGCTTCTTTTCTGCAATTATTTGGCCTAAATTTGCAAAGTGCGAAGAATAAAAATTCTCGAATGACAAATAATGGGGCAAACAAAACTTAAACGCATTAAGATAGCACAACGTTGGTTACCTTGTTGATGTTCAGGAAAGCGCGGCCGTCCGCCCGGTTCCGTGCTGGTCGGCAACAGCGGATCGGGCGAGAAACCGCCCAAGCGTGTGCGCACCAAGCCGATGAAGCAGACGGTCAAGGCGTTGCTCGAGCTGGTCAACCCGGTCGTGCAGGACACCGTGTCCGACTTCCAGCGCGAACGAGTGCAGCTGCACGCGCAGCAGGCCGCCGCCGCTGCCGCCGCCGCCCAGCAGCACCAGGGGCTGCTGAACAACGCGCCCACTCCTGGCGGCTCGTCGACGCCTTCCTCCACGTTCTACCCCACGTCGCTCGACCAGCCGTTGCCCGGCATCGCCTCGCTCACTGGTAAGCCTGTACGCCTGTGTACCTATAGTAAACACGAAGAGGGCTGTGCAATACCTAACAGCCTAAACGACATTTTCAGGCTATGGGTTCTTGGGGACCCTTGGTGCACAATAGGGCTGTAACGGGGACGGGGATGGGGAAAACTAAAAAAGGGATGGGGAAAACTAAAAAAGGGATGGGTAAAAATTTAATTAAAAATTTTTTCACTGATTTTTACACTCATGCACATTTTTACACTATTAAACTTCACATTTTTACAAACCGTGAGCGAAAAATATTAGTCGATCCGATTATCAAATTAAATTTTATGCAAGGCAAACACAAACTAACATTGTCACATTTTCGAAC
>JAQGCX010000703.1:0-14570 GCA_034700205.1 Plectus parietinus | reverse complement strand
TACTCCGGCGACCCCCCCCCCCCCCCCCTCCCCGGCCGCCAGCATGTAGCTGACCTCGGACCAGCGTTACAGGTATGTGCGTCTGATAGACTAGGTTCGAGTCCCATCGGGTCTGGCTGACTTTTGCGTTGTACACATTTCGTTTTACTCGTATCGGTCACTTTGATTAATTTCATTTCGTGTTTGTTGTTCGCATGTTTGTTTATTCGTCAGGCATTGTGTATGGAATGGCAAAGCTTTTACCACATATTATCGACTGAGCCAGAGGGAACAAAATATAATTGAGGGAGAACAAGCAACGATGATCACAGATTTGCAAAACAATTATGGAGTCACTCTTTCAATCGATCTTGTTGTATATTTATTTTACGTGCGAATATGCAGGAATTTCGATGAAAATTTTGCTTTTCTAAAAATCAAAATCAAAAATTAATGACAATTGCGCAGTAATTTCGAAATATTTTGTGAATCGGAAAATTCTTGAACATGTTTTGACATTTGACTTGTTTATGCGAACATGTGACTGTTCCAGTGTCCGTGCTTTGCGAGAAAGATTTCATCAAAGTGACGGTGCATTTCGACCACAGCAGCTTCTTCGGGATCGTTTACACCCGTCCGAATCGGTTCGCGTGCCAAATGCTCGGCTCTGGAGACGACTTTGTCACCCTCATCGTCCCATTGCAGTCGCCCGACAGAGAAAACTGCGGTGTCATAAAAGTGAGAGCAAATTTCTTTCTCATTACTACTTGTTACATGAAACAATTTAAAAGAGTACGTTTGCGGATAGGGCTGGCCCATGCGACGGCTGTGACTGGAAACAGGCTCAGAGAGATGTCTAATTCGCTTATTTTATTTCGTTGGCACGAGAATTGGCGTGTAACTAAACAAAATCTGGGTTTTCGGGTCAAAAAGTTAGGAGGGGTAACATGACGAAAACTAAAATTTGACAAGGTTAACATATCGTACCCCAAAAATTGCATAATTTGCATACCATAACCCAATTTATTTTCGGGCGGGAATTCAAATTTCAGTGTCAAAATTTGAATTCCCCACCCGAAAATATCTTTTTTTCTCGCCTTCGGCGGGAGATGGGGGGGGGGGTAACCAAACTCCGTTCACTTCGGTCCGGGTTGGGGGGAGGGATTAACCCCCCAAAAAACCTGTGCCTGGCACTATGTTTTGCACTGAATGGAGCCCTCGGCCGTGTCTCTGAGGCTAATCAGGCCTGCCGGTTGACGGGTCTATTGTTCGCCCTCTGTTCAGACAAACTCTCCCTATCTGCAAACATACCTTTAAAATAATACAAAATATTGTAGGTAACAGGGATGATTTTTGGCTAATTGCAACTGTACTAATCTGAAAATTTCAGAGCAAATTTGCGCATTAAGAGTTAAGTTAAAGATGTCTTGTTTGTGAAAGAGGAAGGATGCAAAGTATTGAGGATTTCAAATGATTTTCAGCATGACTCGTTCGATACAATCGTGGTGGACGTTCGAAAGAATCACGCAGTGGAAATGATAACAGACAGTACTTTTTTGGTGCAGTGCTCGTCGACAAGAGAAACAGTTGATAGTCCAAAGTAAGTTGCTAAATTGTGCCCACACAGAAATGGGGAATCAGACATGCGCGTGGGGGATATGGGGGGTATGCAAAAATCAGTGCCCTCGAGGTGACTCGAACCAGCGACCTCCAGATTTACAGTCGTACGTGTTGGCATTGAGCCACTTGAACATTTTGTGAGGGAGCGTGAGATGCGAATATATACCTCGCGCTCACCATTCCCCCCCCCCGCGCCCACGTCTGTGGGGAATGGAAATAATCGGGCGGTTACAGGCTTCAAGAGTCTGATAGAGACAACTTGAGCCAAGAACCAGTAACAATGGAAGTACCGTTAAATTTAAATCCCCTTCTATCCCTTGCCAGGCTGAAACCAAACCAGCATAGGATAGAATTGGCCTTTTCCAAAATGAAGTTTCGCACTGACGAGAAAACTTGCACTCCCCTTCCTCCCGATTCCTGATTCGATTCTTTGTTTTTTTTATATTAGCATTCGTTGCAACTGCTCTCTGTCATCAAGCGAAATAATAGAAAATTTTCGACCCGTGTTCCAGGGATCCGCCTGTAATGGCGGCTGGATTGAGATTGCTGAAAAACGACGATGTAACAGAAAGATCGATAGTTGGAGACTCGTACACAATAGAACTTCGCGTGCCCGACAGTAAGATCAGACATTTGCTCAAAATTTAACGCTTAAAGGATTTTGATCATTCCCTCATAAGGCAGCAAAATGGGGGGAGGGGGGTACGTATTCCCCATACCCTGCCCCCATGCCCATCTCTAGTCCAAAGGTGGGTGGGTCATTACATGACCAAAATCGAAAAAATGGAGGTATCGTTGCATACTGTAACCCAAATTTTTTGACGGAAAGTTAAATTTCGCACTTCTTTCGAAACTTAAACCGCAATTTTTTCCTGCCTCCGGCGAGGCGGGAGTCGTATCAGAACTCCACCCACTGTGGTCCGGGTTGGGTCTAAATAGGTGAAACCCAAAAACGCTTTTGGCTTGGCGCTTTTTGCCAGCATTGGCGAGCGATTACTGGCGCGCTTTGCGCAATCAACGATCAAGGGAGTAGTAGGGAAAATCATTCGCCGTAGGGGAAGTGGAAAATTTCCGAAAAAAGTAATGAACACAATGTTTTCTTTTCCGGTCTTCGTTATACAGCCACCTCGTGCGTGGCGTTCAGCGCCGCCGACGACATTCAGTTAGCGCCGTTAATTGACCAAGACGGCTGTCCTATCGGGGACATCATGACGCCTTTTTATCCGGTGCTCGACGGGTCGGGCCGAGTGCGCGCCGAGATGATCATGTTCGAGTTCAACAACTCGCATCATTTTCACATCCAATGCGCCGTTACTCGATGCTCCGACTTGTGCTTGATGGTAAATGATTCAGTACCGAGTTTTTCCCAATGTAAGAATCACCCGAATAGAAGACTTCTCCTCTTATATTTGGAATTTTTTTCCGAATGGAAATGTGCCGAAAATGTGCTTAAAGTTTTGGTACCTACAGTGGGAGATCTACGTGGCGAAAAAAGAAATTTGGACAAGCACTGGATAGAATGGGGTTTTGGAGGCCGCCGGACCGAAAATTTTTGATACTAAATCTCCCCCTAGGGGTCAAACCTTGCCCACCTCTGGTTCTAGCAATGCCTTTGGTTCAACAGTTTATATTTCAGCCTTCTTGTCCTGATCAGTCAAGTTCCAATGGTTATGCCCGTTTGTTGTCGCGAAAGGAAACGGCGTCGACGATGGCTGCGACTCGCGTCAATATAATTACGCAGGAACAGAAACTCGAAGGTTTGTTTGCAATGATCATGCGCTTTGCCAGTGCCGGATTATACATGGGTCACATGGGCCACGTGGCCCAGGGCCCTCCCGGCCTCCAGTCATTTTGATCCTTACACAATACATTAGAACGCGATCTCTTTTCTCAGTTTTATTATTTACAGACGGATTCTTTAGCAGAATAATTAATGCAGGGTCGTAGCTAGGGGAGGGCCAGGGGGCTGGGTTCCCCCGGCTTTTTGGCCAGCCCCCCCCCGGCTTTTTGGCCAGCCCCCCCCCGGTTTTTGGGCGCCAGAAAGAAAATGGTAAGGGTCGCCCCTTTGAAAATTTTTGATTTGTTCCCCTGGAGAGGCGCCTGGTCCCCCAGTTTTGTTTCTAGCTACGCGCCTGAATTAATATCTTGGTTTGCAGAGCACACGCAAAGAATAGATCAGTGCGAGATTTCGCCGGGATCGAGCACGACGGCCCTTTCGCTGTTACTCGCCATTCTGGTGATGCTGACGGTAACGTCGTGTCTGTCTGCCTGGTACAACCGTCCGTTTCGTTGCCAAGTGAACGTGGCGCCGAGAAACACGCCTTATTCATTCAAGCATGACTTTCTGCGCATCGTCGAGGAGCACGTCACGCCGCCCGGAACGCCTAAGTTCTCTATTCCCTCTCCGTCGGTCGTTCAGAAAGCCATACGGTATATAGTACAGTCAACTTCGTATATATCGACACTCCAGGGACCGGTCAAAAATGTCGATATAGGCGATTGTCGATATACGGAAAAATCTATATTTGCGGTCAATGACATAATTAGTGACACACGGTCGATATATGAGATATAATGGACGACTGATGTTGTTTTGGAACTAAATTAGTAGCAATCAATCAAGAAAAGACTGCTATTTTTTGACTTTTTGAGCACTTTTTTTCATAAAGATGTCTCTCTTCGTCACAAAACATCGAGTGTCGATATATAAAAAGTTAATTAATGAAAAGCTGCGCTTTGGGAATAGGCGAATGTCGATATATCCGATGTCGATAAAAACGATGTTGACTGTACGTTTATTTACAGGGTGGGCCAACGGAAAGTTCAATTTTTTTGTTTCAACCACGGCAGTTTCACTAGTCTATATTGGATCAAGCTGAAATTTGGTACACGCACGCCCAAGATATAAACTTAAGTGATAAAAAATTTCACGTTAATTGGTTGCTTGCAACTGGTTAAATGCAAAAAACTATTATCAGTGGTGTTAAGTACTAACAAAAGCAGCAAAATGACACATCTGACAATAATTTGATTAACACTAGTTTTTCGCAACCAATAAATGTAAAATTTTAATCACTTTTAAGTTAGTAAATTGGGCACATGTGTTCCGAATTTCAGTTTGATCTGATGAAAATTAGTGAAACAGCAGCGATTCAAACATTTTGCACATTTCGTTGGCCTACCCTGTATATTGTTCATTTGACAGAACATGGGCCTTAGAGAAAAGTAGCACGTCCATGACTTGGGTCAACAGGGCCCTGTTTAGAATCAACCCATATATGTTAGCTATCCAGCACTCAACAGTGATAAAAACACCGTTTGTTATACTATTTTGTACCTCGCGACATCGAAGAAGATATGAACAATACAGTATAGAGTAAAATCAATTTGACTGCCTCAGCCCGATTCCCCGCCCCCTTTCTGCGCCTACCTTTCTCAAATTTTTTATGACCGTGAAATCGCTCGATTTATCATACATCTCAAAAGTTATTCTTGAATTGTAGATCAACAATTTCTTCCTTATCCGGTCGCCGATCGAACAAACAAATGGAAATCACTATGTCACTCTCACCCTCAGCCTTGGCAACATCGGAATATCAAAATTTGAAGGTGATTTCGGCAGAGGATTCAGAGGCGAATGGAAGTCAACGGCCGATTGGTGATTCACCGCCGAGAAGTGCAAGTGCAATTTGCGAGTCGCCAGCCCTCGTGCAATTGAAATTGGCACTGAATGAGAAATTGGAAGACACTTTGCTGACGGTACAGCAACGAAAGAACAAACCAACGCCGCCACCAAGAAAACAATCACTTCGCAATTCTTTCAAAGACGACAGCTACTCTATCCTCCCTTCGCCACCGTCGGCCAAGTCAAAGTAAGTTTTCTTCCTTTTTAAACCCGCGAAGTCTGCTTTTTCTTTACCCAACCGGTCTGAAATCTGGGAACTCAGGAGGAAAAAATGTTGCTGAAATTTGATATTTTTTCTCGTTGAAATAGCAGCTTCTGCTTAATTGTTTGTTTATTGAGTGGATGTGCAAGATGAGAACAGACAGAAACGTCGCCTTCAGCATCAGCATTCTACCTGGCTGGCTTC
Organism: Plectus parietinus; assembly: GCA_034700205.1. Lineage (NCBI taxonomy): Eukaryota > Metazoa > Nematoda > Chromadorea > Plectida > Plectidae > Plectus > Plectus parietinus. Next base: position 8,880 of record JAQGCX010000703.1, on the reverse strand, counting down.
CGAAAAAAAACCAATAACGAATTTCGGAGTGAAAATTAAATGTAATCACACTATGTAAATATATGTTGGAGTATTTGAGTTGGGGCGGCCTATTCCTCACTGAACTGTAAATTCCGCCCAACAATACAGCAACTTTACCAAATTTGCATTTGCAAAAGTTGCGATCTCCAAGAAATTAAAAAAATAGATTTGTATTGCTCCCCCAACCAATACCCGAACTCGAACAACCATGTATTGTACTGTGACCATGTATTGTACTGGTCCGAGGGCTGGGGGAAGGGGTGATTTGATATCAAAAAATTTCGACTCGGGGGTTGATATCCCCCTTCAGCGGCGCCCAAAACCAATTTATATCCAGTGCTTGTCCAAAAAAAATTTCCGCCACTAAGTGGCGGAAACGTTTTATCACCCCGGCCGTTTTAGTACCCCGAGATATTTGGACCTTTGGGGGGGGAGTGAAATCAACTCTCCTTCACCCCCCGTGTTTATGTCTGCACTGTGATGGAATACGAACAGAACACAGGAATAAAACGAAGCAACAGTTTATTCGATCGATCGAAAGGATCGCGATGGTCAACCTTTCTCATTCTCGATAGCAGCTCAATACACATGAAACAACATTTTTACCAACCTGGTTATCATTATTTAGTTCAATGCTTGCTTGATTTTTCCCGCAGTTCCTTACAAATCCGCATGCAAAAAAGTAAAAGAAAAGAAAAGAAATCAGAAGCGATTGTGAACGTTTTTCTCATCGCAAGATAAATAAATAATTTACGGTGGAACTAGCGTAGAACACGACAGCATTCAAATGATTCGTCTCATTCTTAAAGGAGAACAAATCTAGAAGACTATTTGTGGAATAGCAGCCTGCAGAAGCAGGATATGAGGATGAAAAGTCTGATTCGTTTCAATTACCTACTTCAAAAAATTTTGTCAGTCCAGCTGATCAGTGCAGCTACGGGGAATTCTCGGAGGTCAGAGAATAAGAGCAGGCCCGGCTTAAGGGTTCGGGGGGCTCTGGACCTTTTGTCTTGAAGGGGGCCCCCCTAAGTACCGTCGGAGACGAAAATTTTTGCGCTTTCAACCACCGGAGGCAAAATTTTTGAATTTTCAACCGCCAGAGACAAAAATTTTAGGGTTGTTCAGCTGCCGCAGGCGAAATCTTTCGCATTTTCTACCGCAAAATTTTGCATATATCTTTGTATTTTGTCGTTTGGGGGCCCTGTTTAAGTGGCCGGGGGGCCCCCCTCACACGTGGATGACTGGGGGGCCCCGGACCTTAAGGTCCAAAAGACCCACCTATAAGCCGGACCTGAATAAGAGCAAAAATTATAATAAAAAAGTAATAGTAACACAGTTGAAATAATAGTAACACAGAGTTGCTATTATTGAAAATCAAACAACCTGTGCACCTTTGACCCTGTGTTCTAATCTAATGCCGAATCTCCTTTTTTTTCATCTATTTAACCGATCGCCAACGTTGATATCTTCTTCAAATTCGCAAACTGTTCTGGTGGCGAAAAACTCATTGGTATTGCTATTCGAACGATTTGACGTTGCTTATTGTCATTACGTAAATTATCGATATTTTTGCAGCTTGTACATGGATCAGTCGGATCATTTTCCGCCGCCGCCGAGTCGCCTTGAAGACGGCGATGACGGGGACAAGATGGATAAAATGTTGATGAATCATAATCACGTCAAGTTCGACGAACAATTGACGGTGTACACGGAGGGACTGGACGAAGACGACATTGAGAGGGCGCGGTCCATGGCCTCGACGTACATGACCTTGAACAACCGCATGACTAAGCCAACGACGGCGTCCGCAGCCACCAGTCGCACTAATACCATCACTCGTGAATATCCGCAAATGGGAGTGAGCGCATTGGCCAGCGAACCGCATAGAAACGTCTATTGGTTCTATGATGTCTAAATTTTATCTTCATGCATCTCACATCGACACCAGCAGTGCTGTAACTTATTTTAACTAGTTAAGCCAATGAGGTAGGAACCTGATTATCTTTTGCTTATTACTAGGTGATAAACACGTTTCCATGGCAACGAGTTCATCTCCTAGGCAACTAGCAAAAGATAATCAGGTTCCTACCTCATTGGCTTAACTAGTTAAAATAAGTTGCAACACCACTGGACACCAGTCAGTTGGTCGGGAGCTTTGGGGAATGCTTTTAATTTAAAAGTTGTTCATGCCCTCTGAAAAAATTGTGCACATCGACCGGAATCGAAATTGCATCCGCTTGGTACTGTACCGTTGAATGTAATGTTGAATGAAGCATTGGAGGAAAAGTTGCCTTCTTTCTCTAACCCTTCGCAAATTTCTGAATTTGGCACAGCAGATAGTTTTAATTCTACTTTCTTCTTGCGAAAATTTGAATTTGTAGTGCAATTGTACAATTTCACATTGCGTCAACAATGTTTTTATTTGTGTGCTTAAATTAATTATTGATTGTGCGACTGTGATTTGATCTGCATATTATTGCTTTGAAATTTTTTGAATAAACAATGGTTTATACTTTTTAAAAACTTGTTCATGAACAGGCCCTTGGTGGTTTGGATGAAAAATACTATCTATTTTCTCTGTTAAAGAGTTGAGTGAACCCATCTCATGGGCATCATTTCGAGAGAGAGGGGGAAAGAGCTATTATGATAATCGGCCCTGGTTGATTGAAGTAGAATTGACTGTCACCGGCATCGCCGACTTGACTGACATCAATAGGGTTGTTTGGTGACTGGTGAACTGGAATATGAACTTCTGATACCTCGAAAAATGCATCCGTTGTTGTGCAGAGAAACGAGAGTTATTTGCACAAAGTATCTCAAATCTCAATATCGTTCGCGTCCACATCTCACCATCGCATAGAAATAATCAGACTACTTTTTTGTACGAAAAACTAACCAGATTGAACATCAAAAGAACAACATGTACATTTCGCATACATTTCTTTGTAAAAGTAATCGCAGGAGACTACCCTATAATTAGCCCCTAATCAACATGTTAAGTTATTTTCATAGCAAAGAAAGTCATCGAAACTGTTTCTACAAGGAGACTTGCTGTGCCTGTGACTTGCAGTGAAGTGACTCGACTCGTACGTTAATTTTTCAGATTTTCCGCCAGAAGTGGGTTGGAGGTCCCCCGCCCCAGCCACAGACAAACCCGATACCCCCCCCCCCCCCAAGGCTAAACGAGGAGGGATGGGGGATATCCCAAGGGGTCATAGATGTACGTACTTGGGGGGTTGGGCATAGTGGCGAAAAAAAGTTTTGGACAACCACTGAATAGACTGAGATTTTAGCGGAAAAAAATTAAAACGTATCCCTCCCTAGCCGGCGCCTCCAAGTACATCTATGCCAAGGGTTCAGATACCGGGGGATGCCAATATGACCAGGGGCGTATGAAACGTTTCGCCGTAAAAAAGGGTCTAAACTTGATAAAAATGGGGTTTTAGCCACCGCCAGGGGCTGATGTCACCTCGGGCCGAAAATATTTGGTAAAAATACCCCCTCCCCCCAACCTCTCTAACCCTGCCCGTGTCTGCGCCATTCCCTTGGCCAACGGAGCATTTCTATGCCAGTTCCGCTGAATTTCGCCACAAATCACTACCACTACATTCGTCTGCGCGCGTTTCGCGTCGAGACCAGTAATAAGAATGGTTTCCCTACGGTATCAATCGTCGGCGCTTGTCGTGTCGTGGTGGGTGGGTGCGCCGCTGATTCGATTTGGTTGTGCGCGCTGGAAATTGATTAGCGCTGACACGTGCGGTGATCGAACGGCTTGACTCCCTCAGTCTCGCAGTCGGATATGTATGTTAGAGTCTGTGCTAACTGGACTAATTATCTCTAGATGTCATACTTTCCTCTTGTTTGCACATAATAGGTAATACCGAGATGACTTTTGAACGGAAGAGGAATTATAGTGCGCAAGGTTATTTGACTCGCTTTCGTCAAAAAATGATCGCTAAATTTGCCAAAAAACCTTTGTTTGACTCAATATATTCCGTTTTATGCAACGCTTCAGTCAAATTTTAAATTTCAATGCAAATAAATTCCAAATCTTTCAAATTTCCACATTTTTCGCAATTTGGTCAATTATTCGCCATTTTTCCATTTATTCAAAATTTTTTCCACTATTAAATTAGCTTTTACTACCGTTTGGCAAAGATTTTGTCAAGATGGTTCAGTTCAAAGGAAGATTTGGAGATATCATCCCCTCTTCCCCTTATCTGCGTCAAATCCCCTCCTACTATTATCCTTATTAGGAAGGAAGGACGGTTATTTTTGCAATAGATATTGGCCGATGTTTTGTGGTCTGTTGGCTTAGTGATTCAATCTGTTCAGTGTCTATTCCTTCGCGCCACATGTTGATAAGTATTCAAACCGATATACGTACATTTCATATCCTATTCATAGCTCGTCCAATTTTTCAATTTCTCTTCCAATGTTGTTCCTACATTTTATATTCTCAAGACATTGATCATCGCCCGCAACCTTTTTTTCGATCGCGGAAGCACAACATGTCGGGAGTTTCGCAACGTGCATTGTTTTTGCTCAGCAGCTGTCAACCTTTTTCGTTCCTCTAGGTCGCGCACGAAGAGCCATTAATATTTGCACGGGCTCGTCTGACGTGCCAGTCACTGCAACGCTATGCGTTTTTTTAATCGCCTCTCTCCATAGCAATAATTGGCAGCAGCGGGGGCTGTTATATATTATGCACCATCCTCCGAGACTGAAGATATGCCTGCAGGTGGTGTGCGCAATATACATCGGCAGAAGCACTCTTGACATTTGAACGAGATGGAGAGATTGTGTTTGTTTTTTTAATTGCTCTGCGCATAGTAGATGATGATGGACGTTTTACTAGGGGTGGCGTGCAGAGCGCGGAGCGCGGGAGGGAGAGAGACTGGGGCTGCCAGCTTCCGCCGGCAGATTGGCCACTTCTCGAGCCCCCGTGTGCCTGCGTTTGTCGTGTTTGTTCTCTCGTCGACAACGAGAGCGCGGCCGTGGCTGGCGGTGCGCCCGACGCTTTGTCGTCCGCCGCTATGCGCCGCGCCGTGTCGTAAGTCGTAATGAGAAACTGTAAATGTAAAACGATCCCTTCTTTTCTCGTTTTCTGCCGAGCTTGGAGCCACCGTTGTCATCATGTACTTTTGTAGTTGTGGTTTAAGGTTGGAGGGGCGTTTGCAAAAGCATTTTTATTGTTTTGCAGGTTAGTGCTACTCAGAAATTTCATTCTTTCTTGTGTATCTTATATACCCCCCTCTTTCTGTTGTTACGGTGCGCAAATAATTAGCAATTTTTCTCGGATTTCAAATGGCGTTTGCACTAATTCTGTCTGGTTGGGATGAGAAACCTCTCCCCCTACACCCCACCCTCAAGCAGATAGGTATATGCCTGTCTGTGAGAAGTCACAGAAGTCAGGACGATATTCGCCAATAATATCAAAATATCAGACAAATTTTGCGTCTGTATTTTAAGGGTAGGGCGCAGCTGTAAGAGTTAATGTAGTTTCCGCTCTTAAGGCCAGGCGCCCTTTTCCCGCTGCTATTTGCATTTCCTCACCAAGCAACTGGAATAAATGTAAAATTGTTCTTCTGAACGCGCTATGCTGCTCAGGCGCAAGCGAAGGAAAAGGTGTGTGGGTGGTTGACGGCGGGCGTGTTTTATTTGACCGGCGCCGCAGCGCCACGCAATGCATCACCGCTCTCCGCTCTTTATGCATGCACTCGCCCAGACGTGAGAGATGCAGGTGAAATAGTGTACTGCTGTTGTTTGAGCTCAGCGCCGCGCCAGTATCCTGCTTTCAATCAATCCTGTTCAGATTTTAACATTCCATTTGGCTCTTTGTTGTTAGTTGTCTCTATTTCTTACCATACTTTCTCCATCTCACTCATTCTGTGCCTTGTGAGTCAGTTTTGCTCTTGAACATTATTTGTCTATTTTGGTGATTTTATCCAGTGAATAATTTGGTAAATATATTGAGACTTAGTGTGTAATATTGTACTGAATCAATTCCCTTCCGTGTTTTCAACTCACTAATCATTTTCTATTGACGCAGTGTGTCTTGAGGCTATGAAAAAAACCACTTAGTGAAGATAGACTTAGTCGCCCATGGGAAGAACAAGACAAATAGATTTTCTTCACAGACAGAAAACACACCCAGACAACAGGCCTAGTTGAAGGTGCTGTACCAATTAGTCATTCCGCGTTGTGTGATTGACTGTGGCGCTATGTTTCTTCACAGCAGGGACCGTATATTTCATTGCGGCCGCATAGCGAGCGTATGTCTGCCATGTAGGCCTTCTCAGGGAAATTAGTAGGCGGCTGTGCAACCTGTGCGTATACATCAGCGGTCGACTGGTCGTCCTATTGAATGGCGACGCTGGAACGTCGCGATAGGTCCATCACATTCCCCGCGCCAGAGCGATGGTGGGCAGGGCGGCAGGTAGGTAGGTCGGCCCAATTGTCCTGTCCTATCCTTCCCCGCACCGGCCCCAACAAATGTCCGTTCTGTCCCAGCGCCGACCTCGATTCCCTCCCCCGACACATCGCAGCACTCTAGTGGGCCAAAGCGCGGATGCCACCCTTCCTTTCTCTTCTTCAATGCGTGTTAGGTTGAATACGTTGTGTGGCGCATTTTTGATTTATCGCCACCACGGGTGCCGATGACATTCACACTTGAATGAGGCGGTCGCATCTCTACAAATTTTCACACTTTTTTCTGTTTGTTTTATGCGCTGATGAATTGGTAGGACGTGAGATACGTCCTGTTTCTGGACTGCCATTGCGAATTTCGGTAAGGCGACATTTGGCATTGTTGCGGATATGTTACTCAATATAGACTCATTCAAATTTGTCAAGAAGTCAGTCCTGTCATTAAGTTATTATATACAGGGTGGCACAAAAATCTGTACCCTTTTTCTTTGGTTATATCTCGTCAACCGCTCAACCAAATTGCACGAAATTTTAACTGAAGACACATTTATACGTTCTAAATGTTATATAAAAAATTCAGAAAGATCGGTTTTTTCTAACTCTCTTACCAATCGCTTGCGTAAAAAGATGCAAATTTCCGATTTTTCGTGAAGATGCAGTCATTTTGATTGCTTGTAACTTTTTTAGATTAGCACTAATTTTAACAAATTTTTAGCAGGAGGTAGAGTAAACCAATGAGTAATATTGTACCAATTTTCATTGAGCTCTAGTTTACCAGTCACGGGTTATGCAAGCCAATGCTAAACTGGTTGGCCAGTACTAAAAGCTTGTTCAATTTTCAGGTTTTTCAAAAAAAATGAAAATGACACTTCTTCTGACTCATTTTTTAAATTTCTGTTGTCAGATTCGTGATCAGCAATAAAAAATGAGTCAGAAAAAGTGTCATTTTCATTTTTTTTGAAAAACTTGAAAAAATCGAAAATTCGCATCTTTTTACGCAAGCGATTGGTAAGAGAGTTAGGAAAAACCAATCTTTCTGAGTTTTTTATATAACATTTAGAACGTATAGATGTGTCTTCAGTTAAAATTTTGTACAATTTGGTTGAGCGGTTGACGAGATATAAGCAAAAGAAAAATGGTACAGTTTTTTTTCCCCACCCTGTATGTAAATAGAAACGAATTAGTGCCTACAGCAGCAGTAGCCCTCCTCCCTATCAAAACTGTACTCTGTGCTCGAATATTGATATAAGTGCAACATAAATGTATTCATTTTTTTCTTCACTGCAGCTTTAGCGAGTAATTTACAATATGATACTCACTTTTTTTGCAGCAAACTTTGCGAATTTCGTGCGCAGCGATTATCACGGACACCTGGGCAACGCCATCAGCATTTTGAAACAGATTTTTCAGAAGCAACAACTCCCGCAGACGTATTTTTTCAGCGTGATCGGACATCAGCCAAGTTTAGCTGTGAAACGCGGGAGACAATTTCATCACTTTGAACATGTCAGGTTATCGGACAGTCAACCTGCAACGAAATCCGTTTTAATTGGATGGTGTTGAGACTTGAGAGAGCAGTATGCATTGTATGGCTTGAAGATTGTACAATACACTCAAGTTATTTGTTGTCAAATAAAACATTTTAAAAGTAATTGCAATATTGTGCATACATTACATTTGACAACATGACTTATGTTGAGTTGCATTTCAAACAATAATTTCTTAAACTCCAACTTCGACTCAGATTGTTTCGTTATCAATTGTTTCACTCTCATCTTACCTACAATCCATCGACATTCGACATTTCCTGCGAAATCGACAGCAATTTACAGGCGAACAAGTTTTCTGACTCAGTTTTTATGCTGGTTACGAAAAAAATATCAAAAAATCGAAAAAGTTGTTTCTTTATTGGTAAGTTGCAAAAAAATTGAATTTATGTGGAATAATGTCTTCAACAATGAATTTCGTTATCTACAAATTTTTTCGATTTTTTTGATATTTTTCCCGTGATCAGCATAAAAAATGAGACAGAAAACTTGCTAGCCTGTAAATTTCTGAACACTCCGAAAATTGACCAAAATTTCACTGTAGGCAGAAACCACCATGTTAGAAAAATTTGTCAAAAAACTCAAAACTCAACGAATTTTTCTCTTCTTCGTACCAAATGAGTTGCTTTTATCCATATAACACGAAGCAATGATTTTCTGGCAAAATCGACACTTTTATTGCCGTTTTCATCGCGAAATGTGAAAAACGGCGAAAACAACGCCAAAAAACAGTTAAATATTAACCGAACCTCACCAACAGGGCAGATACGCACTTTTCAGCATGGGCCGAAATTATGAGGATCTCCCTTCCTTTTTCTTGCTTTCTTTGCAGCATCCTTGGATTGTAAATTTTTATCTCCTGTTGGGAGCGTCGGACGTTCAA
>JAQGCX010000702.1:0-14579 GCA_034700205.1 Plectus parietinus | reverse complement strand
ATGACGACTGACAAATCCCATCTTCGACACTGTATGTTATACGAGTTTGAGCAAGGCAAAGGCGTCATCTTTAGCTGCCAAGTTAACATTGTTAAAATTGAATTGAAAATATAGAAAATACAGAAATAATCGTCAACACTTCTACTTTCTAATGAGTATAAAAAATCTACATCACTTAGCGCAAAAAAGTTTTTATAAAGAAAACAAAAAAACAAAAAAACGGAAAGAACTTATGTTTCAACCTAATATTTAGACGACCAATCCAGCCTCCATCCAGCCGCTCATTGAAACAGCGAATATTGCACATATTTGGATCTTCGTATAGATTTATATTCTCGCGTTTGGTCATGCGGCGCAAATGGTGCACCCGGTTTAAGCCGTGTTTATACTTCACCGCACCGCAACGGCTCACCCATGCAAAACATATATATCGATTTATGTCTTGCATGGGTGAGCCGGTGCGGTGCGGTGAAGTATAAACACGGCCTAATGCAACACCTAGTGCACCAGAAATTTCATGAGCGCCAGTTCAAACGTCGTAAATGCACGTATTTTCTTTTGTACAGGATTAAATTGCCGCTGGAGCTCCTGCGACGGCGTCGGAGGTGATGGTATGGTTGTCCCTTATGTTCATGGATCTGGTCCAGTTGGGTCCAGTAAATCCGTGGGGGTACCCGAACCGACCGTAAGAAAAAGTGGGAGGGGGCTTAGTGGCGCACTTTCGTACAGATTTGAATTACCGCGTACATAATCGTGGCGAAAACGGTACGGTAGGAACGGACTATTCCTTATGCCTTCCGTCATGGGCGGAATGGGACCCGGAAATCCTCCGGGGTACCTAAACCAACCGTAAGAAAAAGTGGGCGGGGCTTGATTTTCAGACACAGACAGATTCTTACCGCAAGAAGATTCGCTGCTCCCATTGCAATGGACGTATCGAGAACAACGACAACGTCGGCATAAGTTGTTCCCAGTACGCAAGGTAATGTGGCACATGACTGATTGGTTGGATTTGTTCCTGAGACGAGAGTTAGTGAGAAAGACGCAGAAAAAAAGAGCAGAATAGTCAAAGAAACCATTTAGAGTCTGGCCAATAAACAGCGGTGAAACTAATACACAGCGACGAAATGAATGATGCATGTGACATGACAGCTACTGGCGCTATATTCTCTTCGCTCTTGTGTCGTGAGACTGATAACAGCTGTCCCTTTACTGTCTATCGTATTTTGTCGTAAATTTTGTGTATGCATAAGACTTTTGCTCCCAGTGTTTGCCATTGCTGTTTATCGAAACACTTGATCAGAAATTCCTCGCATGCTTTTCGTCCGAAAACAAACGGAATAGAAATTTTTACTTCTTGTTTTCATATTCTTTGTGAGTGGGAGAGAGAAAGCGGAGCTTTTCATTGTCGATTGATCCGCACTTTTACCGTCCTACATCAGCAAATAAGGATTGCGGTTAATGAATAGAATGGATGAATCGTGTTAATTGAATGGACATCAAATAACATGTAATTTGCATTAGCAGAGCAGAACGAGTCAGATTTCATTTTGTCCGTTCAAGAGGCATATTTTCATTCAGAACTATCGCAAACCTGTGAACAAAGCGCTGAGTCATTCGGTTCCATTGTTTTCATTGATGACCCAATCCAAACTTAACCATATACGGTACTTTGCTTAGCTTACGCTTCGAGCATTTATTTGTCTGATATTACTCTTTGTGTTGCAATAAATGATTATGTGAAAACAAGCGACTACCTCTCAACCTTTCTTGCTGGCACTGAAAATAAATATAATACGGTAAACCCCTTCATTTTTTCACTGTTGCTCCTAATATTTCTCGTACTTGCTCATTTACTACTGTTCTACATTATTGGACTTGCGTATTCAAATTTCCTCTTATTGAATTAATTTTGTTTTACATTGATTCAAAAGTTATACGTAACCAGCATGCAAACAAATATATGACACTTTCCCTATCGATTTTCTGGAATATGTACTTCATCATTTGAGAGTGCAACGCAACTGCAACGCATGCTGAGAATTTTATTTGCGAGTATGTGTGTGAATTTGTGAAGGCAGGTCCATGCGTTAGCAAATGCGATTACATTGCGACGACTTCAGCTCGGCTCGATGCAGACGAAATCAATTATTGACGTGTTTTCATTCTATTGCATGCTTACTCGATTCTTCAAAACACGCGAGCTAGAAACCAAAAATTCCGGGTAGGCAATAAGATATAGATGCGTAGGTCCAGGCTGAGGAGCCTATTATAGCCTGATATATGAGATATATCAATATTTCTGTAGGATTTGACGCGTCACTTGGTGGTGCGTCGCCTACTCATATATCAGGCTATAACAGACTCCTCAGTCTGCACCGACGCATCTATACAATGAGACTCTTAAGGTAATTAGAAAAGCATTTTTGACGTGAAAACCTCGGAGAATTAGCTATTTTTCTTCTGGGACCTATTTCATGAAGGACTTGCACTTGCGAATTATGATTTAGACTTGGGAATTGCGGAATGCGGAGCGCGCGCATCGGTTTTTCCATGGTAACAGCCAATGCGCGCGCTCCGCATTACACAATTCGCAAGTGCAAGTCCTTTATGAAATAGGTCCCAGCAAAGTGCAATTTTTCGCGTTGTTTTTTTGCGAATTTATTGATATTTGGAGACCTGTTCGCCCGCTGAGAAAATGGCTATTGACCATTTGATGGCGATAAAAAGTGCCGTAATGGAGTCGAAATGAGCGCGCTTGAGGAAAAAGGCGTGCGCTACATGATGGATGGGAGTCTGGCCGGTGACTGCTGCCGCAGAGGTTAGCGGATGTGTTTGGGCAGCACGACTTGTCCCCATCGGCCCCACTCATTTCCAATTCTGCCCTTGTTTTCTGTCCGAGCGTCGCACAAATAGGACATGAATAACTGACTGCTGAAGAAGTAGGAGTATTTATCCAGTTAGTCGACAACAAGGAAGAAGCTGCGTATAGTCGTCGTGTCATTATCAGACACTCGCATGACCATTAAGTGCCTTAGTCGGACATAGTCACTTGTTTGTGACAAAGTTCTTGCTGGCAAGGCGATCACGCTTCAATAGAATGTCCAGTATGCTCTCATGCGTTTTTTCTGATCGCTCTCGAGAAAGACGCAGGAAAAAAGCTAGTGGTCTTGATTAGAATACTGATTGCTCGTTGGTCGTCGGCACGATTCAAAGCTCGATTCAATCCTTGCAATGAGGCTGTCTGAAAAGTGATGCGCGCTGCTCCATCATTACTTCGAGAAAGTTGCGGTCGGTTTGCTATTTTGACCGTGCAACAGAGCAACTAATCCGCCTATTTAGAGATGCATTCTAGCGCAATAAGCAGCTGGCGTTTCATTATTGGTCATTGTGGCATATACCTTATTTTAAGATTAGTGACCCACGCAGAAATAGTAACCCATGGATCACTATTTTCTGTACTGAGAAAGGTTAAATTGCCCCAAGTACGACACAATATGGGGTCAGCACATGCTTAGTGCACGCTTCCGGTATTCTATTTCACCGTTATTTCATTTTTTTATGAACAGAAAGTCAAATAACATGCACTTTTTACAAGAATTTGTTCAAAAATGTTCGTTTTTCTTGAATTTTTGACACTGATATTCAATCATACAGATGTTGAAGCAATAGTGACCCACGCAGAAATAGTGATTCACGCAGTGATCCAGGAGGTTCGAAATAATAGTGGCCCAGGGCCACTAATTCTTAAAATACGGTAGTCAAAATTTGGCCATCGGTAAAGAAGAAAACTGAGGTTTGGTCTTGAAAGAAAAATAAGGATAAAGGAAATGTTTTGTCTCAGGCGCTCATCATTGACACAGACTTGTGCTCGCTGAGTATCGCTGAGGTGTAAAACATAAGCTCATTGTATCCCACAACGATAATGTGGGTTTATGATTTTCTTTGCCTGACAGGTTACGGTGTCACCTTCCCGTTTCTCTTTTACCCAGTACAAAGTGTTGACTGTAATCTCAGAATCATTTCAAGTCTTTTTTCGGTGGCAAAGGCTATAGTGCTTCTTTTGTGCGCATTGGGCATTTTATTCATGGCATTCTATGATTTTAGAAAGCATATCAACGAGACAGCAGTCCAATGTGTCCTGATTGTCAGAACCCTTGTATTGTCAGAACTTGCCTCGCTTCATTTCATCGCATACGTGTATGTTGGTCGCCACTGGTATTTTGCATCGAGCAATATGTCGACTGTTGCAACCTCTTGACGTAATTCAATACTTCTTCCTGTTCTACAGAACATCCTCCTTATCTGATTTATGGAGCTGAAACAAAGTTTACAAAGTTGTAAACTGGGCACAGTGTGAACTCGTGTGTACAGGGTGCGTTCTCTTTACCCAGTATGTTTATACCTCGATACCTCGACGAGTATGTTTGCGGAGCGGGGCGAGCGCTCTTTCGGTAATTGTCGGCAAGAAGAAGGGGCGCACCCCCGTAGCTATTAGAGATGGAGGGCATTGAGACGACGATGACTGGTGGTGTGAGCAGAGTTAACAGCTCGATTAACGATCTGTCTGCTAGATGAATGGATGGGACGTCCCGGGGTCGGTCGGAAGCCGCTTAAGACGTCATCGGGGTGGGAAGCATCGGCGCCGCGCCGCGCAGTGCAAACACCACTGATCAACATTTCGTCCAGTCCGCGTGAAATCTTTACATGCTTTGCGTGTTCTGGGTTTCCTCAATCGGAAGCCTTACTTACAGGATTGTATCTTGGCCTGAAATTTTTTATATGACACAATTTTTTTGTCACAGTGAGCAGCAATGATTTGCAAACAAATTGACAAAATTTTTGTCCAATGTGTGACCATTTTTGGTAGAAATTATAAAATAAGTTCTCAAATCAATGGGAGAAATGTTTGTGCTTCAGTTTATTTTTGAAAAAGAAAAAATTTTGCCATTTAAAAAAATTCAGGCCAAGATACAATCCTGTGAGTAGTCATGTCGCGAATTGTCGTGTCACGAACTGTCCGAATTCCTTTCACTTGCGGTCGTGTTACTAGTTCGTTGGGCGCGCGAAGCGGCGATTTGCGTGCCCAACAATCCTGCGCTGCAGGCAGGCCCGGATTATCAAAAAAAGGGCCGGTGGGCACTTCACAAAAATAGCGCCGAAATCTGAAACTTTTTTGGTGCGACCATCACCTAACGAACCCCTCTGCAAAAATTTTCAGCGCCGCAGGCAAAATTTTAACCATTTTTCAGTGCCACACGCAAAACTTTGCAATTTTTCGGCGCCAGAGAGAGAATTTCAATATATTTTCGGTGCTGCGGGAAAATTTTTTGCAACTTTTAGGTTTCGGCCCTTCGGCCCTTACTGTTCAGTGAATTTTCAACTTTTCGGCCCTCATCTCGGCCTATTCAATTTTTCGAAGAAATTATTTCGACATGCAAGTCCAGCCGAGAAGGGCCGATGTAGGCCGCATTGGGCCGGTGGGCACACGCCCCATGTGCCCCCACCAGAGGTGGGCAAGGTTTGACCCCTAGGGGAGTGATTAGTACCAAACATTTTCGGCCCAGGGGGGGGGGGGGAATATCCCCCCTCGGCGGTCTCCAAAACCCCATTCTATCCAGTACTTGTCCAAAAAAAAATTTTTCGCCACTACGTGGCGAAAACGTTTCATCCCCCCGCCCTTTTTCTGGCAAGGAGATCTAGACCCTTGGGGTGAGGGTGCATATCCACCCCCCCCCATCCCCTCCGTGCCTACCTCTGGCCCCCATTTTAATCCGGCCCTGGCTGCAGGCCAGTGAGCTTATTTTCGAGAAAACCAAGTTGTCGGTGTGTTCCCTTTTGTCTTGACAACACATCAAATATCTCTGACATATCCGTCGGATTCGTCTTTTCTAACACCCACTGCTTTTTGCCCGCTCCACAGCATTTGAAAGCCTGAAATTTCAAGCTTAGGCGACTAACGTGCGTGGGTGGCATTAGAATGATATCATACTATTAGTTTTCAACTGTGGGCGATGCACATGCTTCGCTTCGCCATTGGCATAATTAAATTCAACCAATATTTTCTGTTTTCGTTCATTCGTAATATGCGACCGCGCTTGCACAGCTTGCAGCTATTTCGCTTTGCCTATCCTTCGTAATCCGATATAGTTGCGGCAGTTGCAAGTCACAGTGACAGTGACATATTGGCTCAGGAAGTTCAAAAATAATTTCGGCTTTTTTTGCTACAGTAATATCGTATTTTAAGAAATATTAACACAGTGTTACTAGTATTTCTACCTCTCTCTGAGCTAAATTTTGTATTCTCAAATCAGCATGATGAGACAAAATTGTTGAATAATCCAGGCAAAACTGTTATTGTTTGGCACAATCTTGTCTTTTTATCCTCAGTAAATAGATATGGCAACGTAAATGGACCCGTGAAGCGAATGCTAGATGCATTTTACATTGAATTTGGTGAAAATTTGTTGTGCCTAGTATAGAAAAATAGTAACACATGTGTTTCTATTTGTGCGTGTGTTGCTATTGCTTAAAACACAGTAGCTGATTAGTTTTTCTTCGCGGTCCGCTGTGCCAAACAGCGGCTTCCGCGATGCCTAATTCTTTTCGATTTTCTTTCTGTTTTGTGCAAGTTGGCATTATTCAAGACGAAAAGAGCTCGAGCGCGCAGTCAAAGAGCTCAAGCGAGACTCGTTCAGTATCTTCAACTAAAGCTGCAACGATCAGAAGGAATGTGCATTTGATACGCCCGAATGCGTTTAATGTGCTCGAGCCCTGTATCCGTCACCCTTTGCGCTGTGCGTCATTTCTCAGCTTGACCGATGTTTCCTATCCAAAAATGGACTTTTTCCAAAAATGTATATCTAGGATTCGTCTTTCCCGTCGTTAAAAGCGCTCCTCATTTGTCGCCCAGTTCAATTGACAGCCGGAGCAGAAAATGCAACTTCCTTCATTGTAATGTCACGATTCGAATCGAGTTACATTTGGTTCAAGTACCATTTTGTGACCTTTTCCTTTCATTCAGTACATTCACCAGAAATATCAACTTTCCCCGAATCATAATTAACAGACCACAATAACTCAAGCCAATGTAGCTCACTAGAAATTTATGGATGACGATAATGTGGCGTTATTAAGCTAGCAGGAGCAATTTCTGAGTCTCGTGCCAGCACCAGGTGCTGCGAGCTGCAAGGTTTATGACGTAAAAGTTTTCTGCCCCTATTGTCTAGTTCTGAATGAAAGAACGAAGTTGTATGAATATTTATGCGAATAAATGCTGTCTTGTTCTATTCATAGTTCCCATTTCGCTTCGGAGGGGATGATTGAGAGTTGGCTGTTTTTAGAAAGGTTGATGTTATCAACTCATACGAGTTTTTGTCCATAGTCTCAGAGTTTCTTGATCACACATCTCCAGTTAGAATTTAGGCAAGCGTAACTTCATTTCTACATGATGCACAAACTTATTTAATGGGTATGACCGTTTTTGCGCATTTTTACTAAAATTGGCATAAAATCTGTCAAATTTATCTGATCAAAGTAAAAATTAAAGAGTTTTAAAGCCAATACTAGATATATGGATGTACCAAATTTCAGCTTAATCCGATGAAATTTAGTAAAACTGTAGCGATTAAAACGTGTCCCCTTTTCTTTTGCCCACCCTGTTGACAAAACATTCTTCAAAAACAATCGTATTTTGAAAGTCAACACATTATTGAGAGAATTCATCAATAACAGATTTTTTCAGCTCCGTAATTTCTTCTCTGTTCTCTAGCTAATGCTCAGAGCATTGTGTTTGTCAAAAACAGATGCTTTATTGGGACCTGAGAACTTCGAATTAATTGCGCGCTCGATGCAACTTTTCTACTCTTGGCATTCTCCTACAGAGAGGTAAGAGTGAGCCGTGTTTAGTCTATGGTGTGTAGAATCATCAAAGGATGTGCCCCAAGCTAAAAGCTAAAACTAAAAGCAGATTTAAAATTGTCCCTCGAAAACTTAATATTTTCACCATATTGAATTAGTGGGAACTTACTCAACCATTACCAGTTTCTTTCCCCTTCCAAAACTTTTCCAAATAGTCCTCCACTGCTCTCTCAGCACCCCGAACATTGTGCCAGTCGAAAACAGAAGCCATATTGAGTTTGAAGAGCGGCGGAGTGTCCGACCAAGCCGCTCTTCCTCTTGTCACCGTCGATGAGCGTCAGGAAGAACGGGACGGGAGCCAGCAGCGGAGACACACGCTGCTCGCTGGCTTATGAATGGCTGATTAGACCTCCAGACGCCCCGATGCGCCAATTGCCTGTTTGCTCGTCGGTGGTCGTCGGTCGGTCGTTTCCGCCGCTTCAGTCCTTCTGCTCCATCCTCCAACTGTCTCCTCCAACCGCTCTGTCCTTTCTCCTCGCCAACGCACTGCTCTGTGTCCAGCTGCTCAGAACATTCTCTATTCTCCTCCATTATTCACAGTATAATGTAGTTTCTGAAAAAAAGGACAAAACCGTATTCTTTAATGACCGAACCCATGATTGTAAGTGTTATGCGCGCTTATTCATTGCAATCGAGGTTTCGCGCATCCTAGATACGGTCTTGATTCATCGAATGTCCAGTCCCACTTGTAGTACACTCGTCCTATGTGAGCAACCCGGATGCGAATCGTGTCGTATTGCTGATTTCGACTCTACTCCCTCGGCATTTCGTATAGCTCATATGGCTGACACGTGCTGATGAGCTGGACCGTGCTGCCACGCGACTTTCGTTTTCTTTGTTCATCAGCCAATAATATCGAATTATGTCTAGTCGGATAGAAAGAGAGATCTATGAGACGTGACATTTCGCGCTTTGCTTCGGCTTGAACGAATTACATAATCGCGCATGACGACAAACAACCATTCCATGTATATTAACCCCCGATCTGTGAACGATTCGATTGATTTTGATTCACGTCGTGTTTGTCTCATTCGGTTATGCGCGCTACTTCCTTAATAACATTCCCAAGCATTAAGTCAAATGCTAATTTTAGTGTTTCTTTTCATGTTTACGAGCAGATCGGCGCGTTGTTTTGCTAAACAAAGATAATATCATGTAATTAGGAGAAATTGCAGGAAGTATCGTTGTCGATGCCTGAACCTCAGATATAACCGCGTAATCCTTGCTCCCGTCACCCACTTCGTCACCATGGAAGACATAGAATACACTTCCGGAGAAAATGCGACTGTGGATTGCGAAACTGCGCCCAAGGTCCTGGTCGAGCTGCGTCTCATTCTGGTCGGCTTTATCGGAACGATCGTCTCAACCATGAGCATCATG
Organism: Plectus parietinus; assembly: GCA_034700205.1. Taxonomy (NCBI): domain Eukaryota; kingdom Metazoa; phylum Nematoda; class Chromadorea; order Plectida; family Plectidae; genus Plectus; species Plectus parietinus. The sequence goes on along the minus strand of JAQGCX010000702.1, from coordinate 5,279 downwards.
GAGAACCTGCTGCTCATCTACATGTTCATGACACGACCGCGCTTCCGAACGACCCATTTGTACTACATGAGCTGGCTGGCCTGCAATGATATCATTATCTGTGTTTCGTACATTCTCCTGATGGGGATCTACAATGTGCTGGTGGACTATACGCAATCGCTGCAACTTTACTTCATGGTACATTTCTACGTCCGACCTATGTTCGCTGTGAGCATCGTTAGTATGACTGCCAGCAGCTTTCTTATGGTCGCCGCTGCTTTGGAACGCTGCTTCAGGTACTGTATTAAGCTTTCAGAATGAAAATCTGTGTTTCTTGATTGGCGAAACTATTATTGTTATGGATAATCGTGCATGAGCGCTATATACACAGGGATTCATGCTACATCAAGGATTTACGCACTCGAAAGCACAGATTTTACAATTATCTTCCAGTTTGTGAAAAATACACCGTCTAATAATAATTAGAGTTGCGAGCAATTCTTAATTAGTTTTATCTCAGCTTTGTTGACAAAGAGGTAATCACCTCCCTCCCTCCTCCTCAAGAGATTTAATTCAAAAATGGTCGAAACGAATTAAACTACTATGAAACTTGACCTAGATAATAAGGAGCATGTTATTGCGGCAAATTATTACAGGATTTAATTGCTATCGTTGGGATAATATGCCGTTGTGAGTGAAATATGTTTTTTGTCACCGCTAAGAGGACACAGCTACCTCCCTCAGCATGGTCGACGTCAAATAATTCTTATGAATCAGTTTCTTGATAGTAAAAGGGAACATTTGCAGAAGAGAATCCTAATCTCTCCTACTTGCAGAACAATAGACACGACAAAGCACTTGTGGTCGTGGATGGCGTCGAATCGGCGGACGGTGGCGATCTGCGCAGTGATGGTGGGCGTGGTGAGTCGCGGCTCGATCTTCTTCGAGATGCACCTGCAGCACGAGCCCGACTGCGAGGGCACGTTCATGGAGTATCAGGTCGTGCTCAACGCCGACCTGATCAGTCAACCGCTCTACGCCTTCTATCGCTTCTACATCCGCAACATCATTACTGTCGTTCTGCCGTTCATCATCCTCGCCGTCTGCAACGCTTCCATCGTCTACAAACTGAAGAAGAGAACGGCCAACACCACAGTCGTCGACGACGAAACATCGTGGTCAGTATTTTATGTTTGTCTATCTCCAAACTGGGGATACTTTGATGAAACATCAAGGTTTCGGCGTTCGACTGTACAGTCCGCGCTGGAAAGTGTGGCTAAAAAGCGCGCCCGGACGCGCCCTCCTGCGCCCCTTCGCGTCCTCGGAGGCCATTGTGAGAGGCGCGTCTTATCTGGGTCGGCGCCCATCAAATGACCAGGGGTGCAGTGGGCGCACTTTTTAGCCGCAGTTTCCAGCGCGGACTGTATCTACCACTCCCCTTGTCTTTGCCCTCCATCTTAGCTAAGTGCAGACCATCAGTTCTTTGGCCTCGGAGCCTTCGATCAAGGTGTATGCAACTGCACTTTTCAACGGTATGAAAGAAGTATCACCTGCGCACGACAGGGGTGGCCGGTCATGTGGACGCGGTTGTCATTCGCAACCTACGGCTGATAATTGGTTCGCGACTAGTGCGCAATATTTCCGCAACGACAATCGAGTTACTCGATGCACGTGGATTGAAAAGTTCGCGCGTCATCGAGTCTATTTGCGAAATCGTCAACATAATTGGCGGTCCGACACTTTTTTAGGCAACATAAACCAACTTGACAGCAGAATAGATTGCACCCTGCAATCCTATCGAAGAAATAAGTGTTTTGCGCTGGGGAACAGTTAGGCCTTCCAAGAGTTACGGTGGAAATTGCCCACGAAAACATGACGCGATTAGCTCTGTTCCAAACAACCCCGAGCTCTGAGCTCAATTTTGGAACGAATAGAACCTGCATGGTGGGTGGTCCTGCAACATGGGTGGTCTTGGTTGGCCAGATCGTTGGCAAACGACAATATACATGATGAATTGTTGGGGCAAAACGGAGAAACGATATGCACTAGCAGCCAGCGAATAAACATTGCGATAGGGGAAATGGGACATCCCTAAACACTAGTGTTTCCACGAAAATGTTCGAGGACTTTGATTAGCTGCCATCATTTGCTATGTTTTGTGTGCGTAAAGTGACAGAATGACGGGTTCCGAAAAAGACGTTTTCCAAACCCGTCAATCTGTCACTTTCCTCACACAAAACATAGCAAATGATGGCAGCTAATCAAAGTCCTCGAACCTTTTCGTGGAAACACTACTAAACACATAAGCCATCGTTGTAATTTTCCAAATCTGTGCATCCATATAACAATGAAACGTACATTCAACTTCACGTTCACCTCTTCCCCCCCCCTCTTCTCCCCGGCGGTCCGGTCACCCTGCTACAAATGCGACTAAATGGGGTTTCTTTTCATGAGATAAGATAAAATGATTAAGCTCAAACAAGTTGAGCATAATCGACCCTCATCTGACATGACATATTTTTCAGCCAAGCTTCTATGGTACAAAGCGCGGATCATCATCCTGTGCGCAAACGAGTATCTACAGTTGAGCTGCAGAGCGCGACGCGAATGCTGGTGCTGATCGTGTTGTCGTACTTGGTGGCGCGCAGCCTGGACGTGGTGATCACCGTGTGGGAGTATATCGACAGCGAGTCGCTGTTAAATCAGGACGAGTTCTACACGATCGCTGTCGATCTGATCAGTCTTCTCACCGTCTTTTCGTCAGCATTCCGTTTGCCGATTTACTGTCTCTGCAACGACGCCATCGCGCAGGAACTCAAGCTCATCATCCACAACTTTGTCTTCTGCGTCCAGGAGAAGACCACTGCCGCGCGAAATAGCTCTCTGTCCATCTGGTCCAGACGCTTCTCGACCAAGGGCGCCGTCGACCTGAACACCGCCGTGGGAAATGTTGGCATCGACACCATCGTCATCAGCAGCAACAACAATAACAGCAGCGGATCCTTCCATTCCGTCAACCTACTGCCGACAGTTGCTGAAGATGACGATGAGAACGTCGTGCTCTTCTTGTAACCTTCTGTTATGTCACAAACAGTACGTGTACCCGACCGAGGGGTTTACAGGCCATAGATTTGACATCTAACAAAAATAATTTGCGTTTTACCAGTTTCTTTTCATTAATGAATCAAAAATTGATTTTTCATCAAGAATATCAACTTTTACAATACATTTCGGTCAAAAAATATGCATATGACCACAGCAACAATAACGAAAAAACAAAATTACGAGTCTGCTATGAGCGAACCCTGCTGGTACATGTGCGGATACCGTATACCCAATACTCCTTCCTTAATGTCACCAGGTGCATTCGTCCTAATGTGTCGAATTCTATGTATGACAGGCGTGTATGTATCTATGTGCGTGTAAAATTTTCATTAACTTGCAAAGGTCTCACGTGTTCCAGTATAATCGAATCGATGCAATACGTCGGTTAAATGTTTATTGGAATTTGCGAAGTCAATTCTGTTCCAGGAATAAAACATTCACATGTCCCCCAACTAAGTCTCAACGTGTAACAAAACTCAGCCCAACTAGGCTAACAAATAAAATGACTTGAACTGAAGGACGTGACTATAGCACAGAAAACTGAGCAGAAAGGTAACCGAACAAGCAAATCGCACGTAAAGCCGGTTGTAGCCTCCCCAGTCTGTGTAAACATTTTTTCAAAGAATATAGGCGCTGAAATTCGATATTCTCATCGTTTGAACAATAATTGTTGGACAACTCGCAGTGAAGAAACCAGCAGAGATAGAATTACAATGCGTGAGCGAAGTTAGAAATATTCCGCCACACAGCCACGTTCAACATCAATCCATTCACGTGTATTCAACAGTGACTCAAAACCCAGGGAACTCGCCTCAAACTCGTTCAAAACATTCGATACAGCACGAAAATCTGAGCAATCAATGAAAACTAGCGAAATAAATCTCCTCGGTTGTACTGTACCATTATTCGACAACAGTAAAAAAACAGGAGATATGCAGAAATTTAAGAAAAATTCAAAAAGCAACAAATTTGGGCGGTCAGAAATTGACATCGACGGGACGGTGGTCAAACAAAGTGCAAATTGCGCAAACAACAACGATTTTCAGGGAATGAATCAAAAACTGGACATTTTACAGGGTGATCCAACTAAGGTTACGGTATTTGAATAGCTGCTAAATCGCCAATTCTTATCAGATCAAGGTGAAAATTGGTACACACATGCCTCAGACACGAACTTAAATGTGTTTAAAATTCGCCACCAATGAATATGAAAATTTAAACATATTTAAGTTAGTGTCTGAGGCATGTGTGTACCAATTTTCAGCTTGATCTGATAAGAATTGGCAATTTTGCAGCTATTTATACACCGTACCCTTTCAGTTGGGCTAGCGATTGTTTCAAATTTGTCGTTTTCAAGCAAAAAAATGCAAACAAAACATTCAATGTTCTGCTCAATGTTCTTTAGGATAGATTTTCACTCAATGCACAGTTCTAGCAGCACGTAATATGCAAGAATCCTTGCGATTTTTTACCGTTCGTGACGCTTCCGACAAAAATTGGCATAAAATCCTAAATTTACCACCAATGAGCATGAAATTTTAAACACATTTAGATAAGTATCTCAGGCGTGTATGTATCAATTTTCAGCTTGGTCTGATAAGAATTGGCGATTTTGCAGCTATTTAAACACCGCAACCTTTAGTTGGGTCACCATATATAATAATGAAATTTCAGCTCGACATATGTTGAATACAGTATGCCTTCTCGATGACACGAGCCGCATATCCACAGGGAATCAAAGAAAAAACGAAGTTATGCATACTGTATTTTGCATGAGCCTGGCTCAAATTTCACATAAAGTCCAGCATTTCGCGCGCGCCAATATAGAACTTCGAATAAGGAAGAGACAATAGTTCAGGCACAGTCAAGAATCGAAACGACCTGCTTGACGCATTGAAACGCTCTTTGTGGATGAAACAACAGCCACCCAGCTCGAATGAAGAACGAACCAGTCGGACAGGCAGAGAGGAAAGAAGATTGAGATTGGGCAGCAGAATAGGAATACTTCTCTGGTCGCGACAACATCCGCCACAGGGACTATTAGAGCTCTTTTGCTTCTTCGCCGGGAACGCACCACAAAAGCTTCTGCACTGCGTGCGTAAATCGCACTGAAAATAACACAAGGATTACGGTCATTATTGGTAGCAAGGGTCCCTCAGGAGGCTGTCCATACATTACGTAATCCTTCGGGAGGT
>JAQGCX010000701.1:0-14580 GCA_034700205.1 Plectus parietinus | reverse complement strand
CCCCTGTGATTGCGGCCGAAGGCCGCAAAAAATTTTGAATTTTTGAATTTCGCGCCAAAATCTCGACACGAAGTACCATATTTCCCCCTCCCCTGCCGCCAGCATGTGGCTGACCTCGGACCAGCGTTACAGGTATGGAACTGCACTGTGCAATTTTGGTCAGTGTGTCACGAGTGGGATGCTCGACCTTATCAAAGTTCCGTTTCGTTGCGTTTTTCGTAGAATACGCTTGCTTCATCATTTGCTCATGCAATTTCATTGGCTTCAAGTCAGTGGCCACAGTAGTCGGACCGTCCACTGGTGCTACCACTCCCGCTACCAAAACAAAGCATTACACTGGTCATACCTGCAGTTTCTCATGACTTCAACAATGACTTGACGCAACATGTTTTTGCAAAATATTGTTTTGCTGCAGTTTCTCATGACCTCGAATTACATAATCGAACACAAGCAAGGAGCAACTTTATTATCATCAAACAATACAGATTTTTCATTAACGGTTGTTTTTGGGGTGGACTCTGCAAAGTTATCGCAAGTGGGGTGAATTTTCATGCCAATCAGTGGTAACTGACCAATGTATGCAAACCTTGAACTGCAAGCGATTTGCAACGATCAACAGAAAGTTCTAATTCGAGCAGCGTGAATGATATTGTGCTCCGAACTTTAACTTATGTTCATATTTCAACAAGAAGAGTTTTATTGGTAATTGAAACTGTCGCTGCGATGGCATGTGATCAGTGCTATTGGGCGGTATGCGTAACCGCTGTCATCTCGAACCATCGTCCAACAGAAATACCAGACTCTTTCGTTCAACGCGCTTGAAATCGTCTAATGCTGGCATGAATTAAATTCGTCAACAGATATAGAGCGGAACAAGTTAGAATCGAAGACAGTTGAAGTGGCGTGTTTCAGTAATAGCTGAATCCGGATGCGGTCGAGAACGGCGAATCAGCCATGGAGTCGACGATGTGGGTGGACGTCGATTCCCTCGTCGGTCATCTGAGAGTAGGACGAAGACGAAGACGCCGTGGGCGGCCGCAGGTTTTGACTGTGCGAACGGGACGACTCGGACGCCGACAACTCGATCGGCATGACCTTCACCTGAAAATAAGCAGGCGTCATTGATTCAGTAATTCATAACTTATTTCAGTACCGTGCGTTGCGCGCAAATTAGTTTTCATTTTTACCTCTCGGTCTTCGATGGTGGTGTGGACGGGTAAGATGGCGCTGGTCGTCGACTGTACGCCGAACAGACACAAACGCATCGGGTAGGACGGAGAGGACGGACTATAGGCGGTCTGTCGCGCGACAATCGGCGGATCTATGGGAGGCGCCTTCTTGTCGCTCTTGCCACGCTTGCAGCAACATCAGCAGACCAAACCAATGACGAACGCAAGCAGCAGCAGAATTTCGACGCCGATGAGACTGAGACCACCCTGATTGGCAGTCCCAGCGACTTCTTCGATCCATCCTCTGACTCCTCATCATCGATAATCGTCGTCGTCATCAGAGGACAAGTAGTGGCTATTGGACATCCTAAAGTCGCAAAATGGGGCAGTGGGGCAACAGCAGACCACAGGCGTTTCTCAGCCATTCTCTACTGTGGAAGTAGTTCGCTTTGCACAACGCTTTTAGTATTCTACGTCGTTCTTGTACACAGTGTGCAGCTCTTCGCCCACCGCGCACATCACCAGCAACATCAGCGCCATCATCCACAGACTCGTCATGTTTACTGCTTTTAGGAAAAATAAATGCAACACAATCTGTTGTCGCAATCGATTATAGTAAAATGATGGAAGAACGCTAATTTTGTCAACACAATATCGATACGTTTAGTCCTCCTCTTCTCAAAGTGAAAGCGTTAATTCTGTTTCCCTAAAAGCAACACACCATTTTCTACGCACGTAGGTAGTCGATTAAATTTGCTTGGATTTTTTTCGATTTTCTCCGAAGAAGGTCAATCGCTTTGACTCAGCTTACATTTGCTTTCTCTTTCATATCAATGTCGATATTTCAATTGTTTGGTGTCACCACACGAATCAAAACGGCAAATGGTTCAACTATTTTCAACTGCGCCTTAAGGGCTGTGCAAACTTCCATCGTGACGAATTGCTCGGGACGAATTGCGACCAATTACCAAGAAAAAATATCGTGTGATCCAGAATATATTATTCATTCTTGGTAATTGGTCGCAATTTGTCCCGAGCAAACCGTCATGATGGAAGTCTGCACAGCCCTGAAATTCGACAACGAATTGATTTTGTGGTTTCACTGGCTTCACTGGATAATAATTGTTTACGCGTTTTAAAATATGCAATATTCCGTTAGTGAGCAGTAAGAGTAAATCAATTATCAGCGTGGCAAGAGTGTGATTATTTCTTCTGACATTATCACGAAATGGCAGGCACTCGTCGGCTGCTTAAATCGGCTTGAGCCAAGGCGTATTCGACGTTGAAGTGTCGCAAGTCTGCCATGCTGATCGCACTGTTCATGCGCGTCATCTTCGACATCCTCTCCTGACCCAAGTTACCGTTGAAAATCTCAGCAGGTGATACAATGCCCAGCCGCATCTGAAATCAGTCAATCGGTTATCAGATCTTGCATTCAATGCTCATGAGTGCAACAAAAGCAGAACTAAGATGATAAAACTGACGTAAAGTGCTCGCTGGTAAGAACGGACGACGATGAAGGTGACGATGGCGTCGGCGATCGGATTGACGCTGTGTATGAACGTCGTAAACGTTTCCCACTCGGCGTTCACCGACCCGCCGACCACGTATATGGCCGACGTGATCAGCAGGGGAAGTTGAACCAGCATAGGAATCGTCGCCTGAAAACGAAATAATGTTTCCAAAAAAGGAAAGTGTCGAATCAGGTTTTTTCATATGTTCAAGTATCATCTTGATGCAAAGATATGACGTGTGAAAAATAGTGACCCTTGATCATAAATTGGTGACGTTTTGCGTTACCGCTCATTGTTGCGTTGCAAATTGTGACGTAAATTGGAGCAGAATAGCTTTTGATGCGTTTCAACGAAGAGAAAAATTATTAATTCACTTGCCTGAATAATCGTTGCACGCATTAACGCTCTGGTCTCTTTGGATCGCATCACTTTGCTCCGTTCGCCCATGTGATCATTTTTTCTTTTGTGAAGAATCCATATGATGTGCAAACTGAGATAAACCAGAATACCGAACATTACCGGCGTTTCAAACAACATAAATCCACCATAGATGATTCCACCTAGACTTCTTGCTGGCTCAAAATCGCACGAATATCCTATCGGATTGCGTACAATTCGGCTGAATACTATTGCATACGGTATCACCATGAATAGTACGAATAAATCGCAGATTGCAATAGTTATTCCAATTCCCAGCTTCGTTGATATGTGATCTGCTCTAAAAACAAAAATTGATTCACTTGCATTGTCGTTATAATATATGCAAACTGCTTTAAATTGATTTTCATTAAAAGCAAAAGATATTACTTGCAGAGTTGTTGTAAAAAAACATTATTAGTTTATAAATTTCAGTTAATTCAAAACGTCAGCAATTTTTGAAAAATTGAGCTCTCAATTTTTGTACCAAACAATATTTGTATCAACCAAAGATGAAAATGTTTTTAGAACCCTTACATGTTTTGGAAGCGAAGTGAGCAAAGTCTGTGAAAAATGAGCGGCAATAACGCGACGAGGGACAACAGAATGCAACTCCAATGCACAATCGCGCTAATTTGGCAAAATATTCCGTCATAAGTTCCGGGAAAGAGCATGAAACTGGCGTGTACAGTATTCGAAATTGAGTAAATCATGTCGACGATGGACAGATGGAAGATGAACCATTTGTAGTCTCCTTTTACGTCAGCGTGAAATGAGAAAGCGCAAACGATCAGGTTGAGGAAAAAACCAGGTATCGACAGGCCAAATAGACCCCATAACATGACGCTACTGAGCACACTGTGATGATTTTCAATCAATTTAGGATCGATCGAATCATTCGACATTTTCCACTGAATTCCATTGATCATTTTATGTTTTTTTTACCAGACGGGATGGTCACTTAGTTCAAAAAAAACGATGGAAGGAGTAAAGAAGCAACAGTCAGCGCTCTGCTCTTGCAACTTAGTGACTGAGAATGGAGGAAGTATAACTGAAGACAAGGTACCAAAGCAAAATGAAGCGCAAAACGCTGATGACGCAATTTAAAGCTCACACAACAAAGAAGCTGTTTAATTTGTGCTCGCTAGTGGCAAGTACGAATCCACGCACACTGGACTGGATTGATCAAGCACATCTATTCGAGTTATGCACAGCTAGAGTTCAGATCCAACCGGAATAATCCGATTTCAGTAGAAAGCGAGTCATCCTTGTCTTCTGTTCCTAGGTTCTCATGTACATGAAAACATCACTTTCACTTGCAAATCCTACGAGCCTGAGAAGAGCCAAACGCCTTTGCTGAAGCAGTCATGCGTTGGCTAATTGGCATTCATTAAAGTAATATGCTAAGTCTTGCGATTAACAAAATGACATTCATAATTTATTTCTGGTGAAACTTGACCTTTTCTGAACAAAAGAACTGAGAAAGATGAACGATATTTGCACGTACTCAAAAATCGACAGTTTAAGAAATATTCACATGTTTTTCACATATCGTCGTAATATACTGTGCATTTATATTGGTGCATGTTGCATAAACAAATTAACGTGCCAAATTGGATGTTGTAGAAGCCGAAATGGTACCACAATCGAACACTTTATTGCAAATTATTATCGTAATATTTCATGATGCATGAAATATAATCAGATCTGGTCATCATAGAAGACCGAAAGTATATCACAGAAGACGTTGCAGTATAATTGAAAATAAATAACAGTTGGCATTTGTGGAGCTCAAATCGTTGTATTTAACTGTCTTCTCCAACATCTCCGCAATGACCTCGCAACTGAAGCATATCGCTGATAGACTTCTGTACAGGCTCGCTCAGCTGTTCCCACTTGGCCTTCTCCTGCTCCTTCTTCTCCTTCTCACTCAGACTCGTGTTCGTCTTGATTGCTTGGAACGCTTCCAACGCCGACTTGGCGTCGGCGCTCAGCGCTTCGTACTTGGTCTTGAATTCGGTGACGTACTGGTGGTACGCGGCCTGGAACTCGGCGTCCTGCTGAGCGGCAAGCGCGTTGTACGCCTCATCTTTGGCCGTCCAGTTAAGCGCCTGTTCGTCGATCGCTCGGAATTGTTTGCGCACATCTTCAGTCGCGTTCACCAAAAACGCAGGCACGCAATCGTCATCTGATTTATGGTCACCACCTTGTGGCCTTAACGAAACGACATAAAACATGCTTTTCATGGACACATAGATATAAAGAGATACCACACCATTTCATGGCCCAATATTATTGTTTATTTCAATTTGTACCAAATAAAATATTGTGAAAAGAATTATAAATAATATTCACAAAAGAATTTACATAAATTTACCTGTTGGCAGGCAGAGCATTAGTGACTCCGAAGAGCACCGCCAGCCCAACAAAGATGAATTCTTTCAGGAAAGCCATCCTTCGTTCTCGTCTTTCTTCAGTTTGGGATTCGATCACAGTTGTTGAAATGGAAATGATCGCGCATTTTATAGCAACGGTCGCACTGATTTCTGATTTAACCAGTGCGTGGGTAATGGATGAATCGGTGTTGAATACTGGAATCAACAACAATTAGTGTTTGCACAACGTCATGCTGCGTCATGTAATGCAGCTGGAACGATTCACACGATTCCTCGAATTGTCACTGTTTTCAAAACATCCAGTTTATTTTTGTGCAACCTGTTTTTAACGTTCTGTACACACCATTATCGAAACTATTGTCAAAACCTATTTTCCACGCACATTTCTCTTTATATTTACCGACTATTCGTGTCGGTAAATGTAAAGGTAAACACTTTATATTTACCGAATATATTTACCGACTATTTTGGAACTATGAAGGTTTCCCGAAAGTTCTTGCCGTTTTTTGTACCTTTTGAAAACGGATGTAAATAAATTTATTTTGGACGTCTTTTTTTAATGATTCATATATGGAATGAAAACTCTTGTTCTGCCGATCGCGTTGATATATTGATCATATATTTTCATCAATTTTTAAAAGAAATTCGAGTCTTTAGAATGAGTGTCGAAAAGCGTCGAATTCGAGAACTTATGCGTCATGAGTTTGATCTCGGACTTATGGCACTTATTCTAAAGACTCAATTTTCATTTTAAAAGTGATGAAAATATATGATGAATACATATCAACGCGATCGGCAGAACAAGAGCTTTCATTTCATATATGAATCATTAAAAAAGATGTCACTTTTCACTCAAAATTGAGCAATCATTTCGTTTTGAGCAATCATTTCATTTTCATTTTGAGCAGTCATTTCGTCACTCAAAATTTGTATTTTTCTTTGAATTTTGACCAAAAATGAGTGAAAAATCGATGTAAAAGACAATATTTTTCCTTTAAAAGCGCCATTGGACGAACTATTCATTGCTTTTTCTTGGTCAAAAGCACATTATAACAAGAACAGATTTTTAGAATTAATGCGAAACCATTGATTTTTTGTTCTATAAAATGAAAAAGTGTGTTAAAAACAGCTAAATCGCTTACACACACAATCAGTTGACAGATATAAGGAGCTCATTTTCATTTTAAAATGTTCAAAAAATGCTGAATTTTTGTTATTCTGTGACCTACAGCAGCAAGATCCTGTTTTCCTAATAAGAGGGGCCCCCTCTTATTTGGTTCCCATTTTTCAACCACCAAAATCCTATTTTTCGAATAAGAGGGGGCCCCCTCTTTTACGGAAAATCCCGGTAGTGTTTTTTTGTACTGGAGTGCACTATCCACTTAGTTGTCGATTATGGATTCTATTATTCCTTGTGGTTCTTCGATTTGGTCTGAAAGTTTTAATTTAAGAATCAGTAACAGTACCGATGGAGAATTTTTATTGGGTTTCGCTTCAAGACTGATGTTGCGTGTTCAAAAAGAGCGTGACTGCACCGCAGATGGTTAACTACTTGCTTGTACCTTTCATGCTAATGAGTGTCACAGAAAAAGTGACAAGTTAGCAGCAGTTGTTGATATCTAGGCGGTTGTTTTTTGACTGATATCTGGGCGGTTGTTCTCGGTATTTCTAATAATTCTCTCTGTGGTTGAAGTGAGTTGAACGCTTCATTATTTCAATACGCTGAAACAGATATTCAAATATTGAAAGTTCACAAAACACGTCCAAAAATCAAAGGAGCCATAAATTGAGCATCACTTTCTCCACAACTCGTTGACGCTCAAAAAACAATACAGGGTCTATTTCATAAAGAACTTGCAATAACAAGTGTTTTATGAAATAGGCCCCAGGCACCAACGTTTTTAGCCTCATCTGCAATTGCACATGAACTGAATATTCATGCGGTAGATATCGTTAGAATAGCCGAGGTATCAGCTGTCAGGTCATCAGAAGCGTCGCAGTTTCGAGCATAGGTTTTTTTTTTGGGGGGGGGGGGGGTTAAACCTCCCCCAGGCCCGGCCTAACGGTGGACCTTAAGGTCCGGGGCCCCCCGGCTTTCCGCATGTAAAAGGGGCCCCCTAGCTAGCCAAAAAGAAGCGTCCAGCAATAAAATACATAATTTTTTGCCTCCGGCGGTAAAAAACGCAAAAAATTTTACCTCTGGCAGTAAAAAGTGCAAAAAATTTTGCCTCCGGCGGTATTCAGAGGCTCCCTTAGGAAAAAAGGTCCCGGGCCTGCCCTCCCCTCAACCGAAAAAAACGAAGCTCCGCTGTTAACCCCTCCTGTTAACCCCCCTTCCGGCCGAAAAAAACGTTTTTGCTACGTAGTGGCGAAAATATTTTTGAGACAAGCACTGGATAGAATGGGATTTTGGCCCATGTTGATCCCCCCCTAACTTTTCGACCCGAACACACCTCTGGTTTCGAGAGCCTTTCCCCACACTATGCGCTATCGTAATCCTATTATAAATGAACAATTCGCGAATGACTATTCTTTGAGCACCTTCGATGCTCGCTATTCTGATGTTGTTTCGTTGGATCTCTCTTGAGCAAAACTGTGGTCACTTCTTGATTGTTGCTGCGCGGAGTCTGAAACAAAAAGAACTGAAGTGTCGCTTTTCGAACTGTTTCGTTGAACGTAAAGTAGAAGTAGGGATTAATGGTCCAGTGTATAGCGGAGAAAATTGCTAAAATCGCGCAGACTGGATGATTGGAATGTAGAAATGACGGAGTGATGAAGAGACTCATGCTGTAGACTGTGTACGATAGCCAACCGAATGCGAATTGAACGCACAAGGCTCTCTCTTTTCTGCGCAGTACTCTGTGGCGACGCAGACTCAACTTCACCATCGCAGCCATGTAGACGATTAATGAAATCAATGACGTCGAGTACGTGATAGTTTGATCGATGTACGACATGTAGTTTGTGCTCCCATTTACCACAAAGTAGCGGAACACCAGCAAGTGATTGTCGTACGCCACGGTGCAGCAAGTCCCCACTCGCGCTATTCGATAAAAAGCCACGACCGCCCAAATGCCGAGAATGGTGAACAGCGTTCTTCGCGGCGAGCAAAGACGTTCGAAGGAGAAGGGGAAGACGATGCCGATGAAGCGGTTGTACGCCATCGCTGAGATGTGCAGCGACGACGCCAGCCAGGAGATGTTGATGAACTTGCCGATCGTGTTCTTTGACGTTGGGCTTAACGGTCGGCCGATGATTGTTTCGAACATCGCCACTACGAAAGAAATCGTACTCATCAGTTCGCAGATAGTCAAACTGGCGATCAGCACAAGGCCTGGAATGGAGCGCCACTTGGCTTTCAGAAAGATGGCAGCGAAGAGAACCAAGTGCGCTATAGTGCCAACATTGTATATAAAGAAACTGAGACAAGCAGTAGCGTAGAGTAACATCTGGTCAACCTTATTCTTGTTTCAGTCAAGCTATAAAAGATGAAGTTTCCAAATCTATCTGTTCTGGATGCGAATATACTACGGTCTGCCGATTTTGGTCTTATAAACATGTAGTTATTCACGGGAAAACAGATTAGTGACAATAAGGTAGTCTATTCGACTGAAGAACAGCATCTCATCTGTTATTACTGCGCTACGCATGAGCAATCTCTCACAATGCGACCCGCACGCAATTAATCAGCGAGTGTCAACAGGATCGAATTTCGGCTAATTGACAGCATTCAGATGGATTATTTATATGATTCAGAGAGAAAGAACATTAACTCAAAGCCGAACGCGATCTCCGGACGGGGATCTCAGCAAAAATTATAGTACAATGAGAGCAGATTGTTCAATATAACAAATTTTGTGTACTTGCTGAAAATGATGACTTTCTCGTCATTTCTCAGATCAATCTCTCGTTAAAATCAAACAACTATCTCGATTAAGATATGATCAAATAAAAATGACTGAACGCGTGCTAAATTAATTACATTTTAAACAAGAAATTTGCAACAGATACGAAAGTTTCGATTGCTCCCTGTGTTCATTCTCACATTTGGTAAAAACTTTGTTCTGCTCAAGTGTTATTTCTGTTAATAACCTTTTGTGCTGAGGTTCAGTCCCGGACTGGCGGCTAGGGGACGGAGACGTCAGAAATGTGCAACACTGGTTTTTTGTGTTATTAAAATTTAGAATTTGGAAAGATTTCGTGTTATGAACAACAGGCCGAGTTATGAACAACAGCGCTTTAGGGTGCCATTTTTTTTGCGCCACACTGAATGTATGTTGGCCGTGTATGCTTGCAGAGCTGGCTGACGGGCCGTTGAGCAGTTCAGTGCGCAAATGTCAAGCGAGCGTCACCGCCGTCACCGCAGCGTCACGGGCGTCACCGCGGACGCCGCCACGCTCGCCGCCCACAGCAAGTTTTCATTACACGGCTTATCAGTTAACATTGAGCAGCACAACTTTGTATTTCAGAAGCAGCAGGTGTTCGACGGCTTCTTCGGTACAGGAAAATGACCAACTCGTACATCATCCGCTCGGAGAACCAGGTATATCAGGAGAACTCCACCAAGGTCAAGGTGAACCAGCACACTACGCTCAGTCAGCGCTTTTCAGTTTCGTTGCGCACTGATGCTATTGCCGGGTCGTTTAGACGAGCTCATGGCCAAGGTGCAGAGTCAGTGGACAGTTTTTTCTTTATTCAGCATAGTGCTAGGTTAAGTCAAATGCCAATTACAGCATGAAGCGACTACTCCACTACAGCAAACAAATATATAAAATACACGGTACAGTAACTATCGGTTATAAGGGAATCGGTTATAAGGGAAAATCGGTTACAAGGGAACACCTTTCATCATACTTTAACAGATTTTCCACAGATTTTCAATCGGTTATAAGGGGAAATTGGTTAAAGGGAAGATTTCCGCCACCCCCAGGATTCCCTTATAACCGATAGTTACTGTACTTCAGGATCGACTAGATAATGTTACGCAAGTTCATCAAAACTAGATAAAAGAACAAAATTACTGCAAACTAGATAAAAGAACAAAATTATCAAGACAAAATGTCCAAGACTACGTTGTCTGGCTTTTCTTTAAGCGAAAAAGAACATATTCTTTCCGCTCTTCTTTTGTGAAGCATTCTCGCGAATAAATTGTCTCGAAACCTTTCTCCTCCTTTAGACAATTACCAAAGCAGCACTTAGATAATAACTAGCCGATATTTCAAAATCGTAGGTGACCATAATGAGCGGAACTAGCTCTGAATCAGGAACTCACAGAAATCACAACATAGGGTTTTAATATTGACTTTCTTTTGGCTAGTAGTTTATTTAAAGCAAGAATTCGAGGGAAAGACATGCACACTTTCAGTGGGCCGCAGTGAAACCTGTGTCGCATTTTAGCTTCAAACCAGCGCAGAACCAGACGATGGAACGATGGAGAGGGCTGCTTGCTTCCAAAAGCACATTAAGTCATTATCTTACATATCACCTTCAGATCGGTCAAGCTCTTGATCGTTTTCCAACAAGCGGACGGCAAAGTCCACGTCTCCTCTTCACTTGAGCAGATACATTCTCAGCATTAATGTTTTCATTATCATTTGTTACTCAACGAATGTACCAGTGTTATTATTCGATATCGTTTTAGTGAACAATAAACAAAATGCTGTTTTTGCA
This sequence comes from Plectus parietinus, assembly GCA_034700205.1. Lineage (NCBI taxonomy): Eukaryota > Metazoa > Nematoda > Chromadorea > Plectida > Plectidae > Plectus > Plectus parietinus. Next base: position 3,414 of record JAQGCX010000701.1, on the reverse strand, counting down.
GCAAATGCAAGAAAACGGAATTCATCATAGCTACTCAGTCGTACTTCAATAATCCTAAACCTCTGAAAACAATACAACTTGTGAACTCACTGAGCTAGCTGCAACCGATGGCATATCGGTCGCAATAGAGTTATTTCTTGAATTAGAGTTCATCAATCGTACACATTGTGCAATTCTTCTGAACGGTGACTTGAGGACATGAACCAATGTGTTTCGGTATAGTCGACTGCTGTAAGCGAAGAGGAACAAGTTGAGCTGAAGATAAATTGCCTGACACAAGTTGATTACGATTTGAGCAATGCCGTAGCCAATTTCTTCATTGCGGGCGTCGCTGTAGAACCAGTCGAAGCAACCGTAAGGCCAATTAAGCAGACAATAAGAGGCAGCGAGAATTATGCAGATCTTGGCGACGGTTTCGTGAGATTGCTGCCACAACTCACCCGAACGACCGACCATTCGCAAACTTCCATCGTATCTGTGAGTCTTGTTTAGCTCTCGCAATTTGTGAACATTTTTGATGCTCAGATAGATCATGAGAATACCGGATAGGAAATACTGAACAATGCAGGACACCGTTTTCAAAATCGTGAACCACCATGTCTCAGTATTGTGTTCGCTTTTTTCGCCATTATCGGCAACGTCACTGCTGTCTGTTGTCGTATCAGTATCAATGTTCTTTTTGGTAGTAATTTCATTGAAGAAAAACCATTTGATGCAACAAAGACAGCCAACCAACAAACATATCAACATAAGCAAGAGACGAACTTTCAATTGAGCAAATGTCTCTTTGTAAAACATGGGTTTGTGTAGTGCGACGAAGCGGTCCAAACAAAGAACGACGATCAAGTACCCATATGCGCAAAGCATCGCATTCAATAAGAAAAGCCATATGTGACCGCGGAAGAAAAAGAAGGATGCAGTCTGCGGCAAAAAACAAAGATCAAAAACGCAGCCGGTAGCATACGTGACCAACGTTATGACACTCAGCGCGCTAATCGCCAACAGATACTCGAAATTTTTGCGATTGCGTGTGTACTGCAAGTAAGCCAGTACAGACAAGTGAATCGTGGACAAGATGCAGCCAATCACTGCACAGCTAATATCGAAATATCGCCGAATTCGCACTATGTCCGCGATGTTTAGGCACTCCTCGGCCACAGTGGCAAGTTGAAGTTCATTTGTCGGATATTCTGTCATGGTTAGTAACAGGATGATTTCTAACGGCTTCTATTCTGGACTTTACACTCGTTATGGTAACGTAGGGCTCTTAAAACAGTGAAGCATTGCGCAAGCTCAAAAGCGTGCCGAATGGGGGCAAAACAGTTTCATCAAGATGTATTTCAGTCAAGAATGTTTATGTGTGCTTGCGTGTCGTGTCGTAAATGTGCCACAGGCAGAGTTCTCTTGCACCAAGTGCGACAGGGAGCGTGTTTATCATATGTCCGGCTCATTTCAGATTTTACGACGACGAGCAACTTATCACTGGTAGACCAGCACCAAAGGACACAATATTGCACCATAAGCACGCCCTACTGTCACAAGATATCCGTCTCTCCTGCCGGAAACAGCCCTGATGCAAAACATTCCAATCGCATGCACCGATTATTCTAATTGTGTGCCGCTTGAATTTCCCGAATCAAGAAGGAATTTTCCGAACCGAACCGGCCCTAATCAAGAAGGAATTTCCCGAACCGAAACTGAGAGTCTGTATACAGGCTAACTTCAGAATCAACGGATACAGCGATGATTCGTATCTTTTGATCTAAAGTCCTGTGGCACAAAAAGTATGTCGCGTTCGCAAAATCGGCAAATGTGGCGAGTACAGGTGCAGCTAATTTGTTTGATGGGCAAAAATGCGAAGAGGGCAAGATTATTATGAAATATTTCAATTACCATGCATCGAAATACGTTGATGTTACATTTTTTGTCACAAAAGAGCAGCCAGCAATTGGTCACGAAATCTGTTGTTCCGTCTCGTCTGAAAAAATTGAGCGGACCGGGCCGATTTTCAGAGAAATTATCAATGTAACCCCTCGTAAGTTAACATAGCAATGATTTTGGTCCTCACTGTGAAGGCGAATGAATTGTGGAGATTTCGGTACGGAGCAATGCACGATAGGCGCGGTGCCTGTCAGTCAATCATTGCGTCTCACTGCTCCATATCAACCCGTCAACCGTCTTGTGCATCATAACACTTTATTTGTTTTGCAAAAAAGTCGTCATTGCTACTGCTACGCCAAAATGCCAGTCGGTTTCGGCGTGGATGCCATGGGAGCTACCGCCCACTCTACCGGTACATTTTTATTTGAGAAGCAGCAGATAGTGGACGGCTTCTTCGGCACAGACAGAATCATACTTTTATCATACATCATACATCTATCGCGAAAAGAATCGGATGAACTTCGCCAATATCAGAATGAAATAGTACGCAACGCTCTGTCGATGCTTTTCAGACCCACTTATTGCAAATCTCGGTCGTTTTACATAAGCTCAAGTCAAGGTTGGGATGAATGCAGGGTTGGTGAAGAGAGTTCGCGCCTTCGAGAGATTGCACTAGAGCGAGCTTAATGACAGGTAAACATCTCTGCTGAATTTTTTGTTTGTTTGTTTTGCTGAACTAATTAGCTCTGAATTGCAATTGTTTTGAGTCGTTCGTTCGTCTCATGCATGTAGCAGTTGAATTTTTGTTAACTTTTTTAACCGACTTATACTAGTACTAAACTGGTTGACGATAACATCTTTTCCGCCTCGTCAGAAGTACAATCGCAGCATTATATGATCTTTTGGACCACCCGCATTTTTATAATTTGTTTGTTAGGTTGTTTATTCGGGTCTTGCGCCAGGCTTTGTTTAGCGCCCGGCCTTGTTTATCCCCGATTACGAGATAAGCGACAGAGCCTCGGAACATACACAAAACAACGCCTAAAAAACGTGCGTAAAGGAAAAAATAAATAAAAGAGACGAGATCACAGTATCCTGTTTAAAATAATACGTTATTTCTTTCTGAGCGGCCATGTAGGATTTCGAACCGATACTTTAAGTGGTCGGAGTGTTTGAGATTGAATCAGTGAGTTTGCAATGTCTCCGTTTTTTAAGCTGTTACTTGACGATGAAACGTGTGATTCACGAATTGCATTCCACAGCCTTATCATTTCAGACAGCGCAGTTCTTTCACATTGCTGTCGATGGCTTATGATAGAGGGGGCAAATAACTTCCCGTTCTCATTAGATCTCGCAACACTACTGCGTAGTCCTGGTCGGCGAAGTGGAGGTTGTATAACATTTAGAAAACCATCTGGAATGCACCGCCTTTGGTCGACGCCATTGTGATGCACACTCTGCGTGGTACAGTAGAACCCGGATAAGTGCACAAAATTCGTATCAAATGTTAGTGCACACGCCACCGCCTAAAGA
>JAQGCX010000700.1:0-14588 GCA_034700205.1 Plectus parietinus | reverse complement strand
TATTTGCTCAAAATAATTGGTAAATTGACGAATTTTCAATCAGATTGCATGAATTTGTTGAATCATAAAGACTGATTTTGATTGACATTTGGGCATGTGTACTTAACCGGTTTCGCCTCAGTACTAAACTGAAGATTGTGCCTGAAAAAAATGTATCCGGATTCATAACGTGTGCAAAACAAAGTACAAAAGTTCGAGGCCTTGAAATTATGTGTCTTTATCCGGTTTGTGCTCTTATCCGGTTTCGAATGTATTTTAATATTTTCTCCGCACAGGACTGCTTATCTATCGCCGATATCAAGACAGTCTTCCACGAAAGCGTCGAGAAAATCGGTCATCGCGATTGTACCGTCATGTCAGTTTCTGCCTTGGACGGGTAAGTGAAGTGATGATTGATTGGCTCTTTATTCCACATCGTGACCAAAACATCATGTGACAGAGAAGAAATTCACTACAGGCCTATCACTTACCTTTCACTGCCCCAGGCAAAACGCAGGCAACCATTTATTATTACTTAAATAATTTTGAGCTTATTCGAGAGATTAATGAATTAACAATTAGGAAATCGGTCTCCCTTGGCTGTCATGACGACGGTTCCATAAACCGGACCTTACCTAAACACTTGTGTTTTTGTTTAGATAATCATGTTTTATATGTACAGTAATTGCAGAACTAACGTACAAAAGAGTATTAGCTGGTTGCTGCAGTGTATTCGAAGAAACGCCTTGAACAGACCAGCCACGCAAGATTAACTGATCGATTGATCTGATTGTGACCAATATCTTCATTGTATGTACATTTTTACTGCGATGACAGCATCAATTAAGTACGTAAGAACCGTATTCAAGTGTCGCGTTTGAATCGTTGCAGTTTGCATCTCAGCAAACGTCGACTGAGAAACTGAAAAGGTATTTGTAATCTGTCGTAATATTACAGAAAATGCACCACACACAAGAGTTCCATACATAACCAACCGAAACATGAGGGTATTTACAATTATATGCTAACTACGGAACAGTTTCGATAACACTATAATTCCAAGTGCAGGCTTGAACGCAACAAATAACAATCGCATTGAAGTGATGCCCACTGTACCGCTGTCCGATGAACGACGTCCACTGAGAATTTGTCGTGTCCATGTGCGCAATGCGGATAGGATGGAAGAGGGAAGAAACACTGCGGTGTCAGGAATTCATGATCGTCAGTACACGTGGTAAAATACTACGATGGAGCTGGTTTGATTGTCGGAAAAATACAATTGCGGGATGGTGCCGTCGGGATGTGGCGACGGTCACGACTTGACGGCGTTGAGAAAAGGACGCTGACTGGTCTTGAGCAGACACAGCGCCTTATCCATTGGCAGCCACTGGCGTCGTCGGCCGATGAGCGTGCGGTCCTCCCAGTTGGTCAACTCCTCCGAGACGCGCAGTACGTACACAACCGTCTTGTGTTTTCGTCCGTCGTCCTGCAGCAAATATTTTGTTTTGACGGGTATGGCGCAATCGAGTTTCCCGCGATTCCGTGTCTATTCGTGGTCGGCGGCCGTTGCGTATTTATTGTCATGGGACGCGCGTGGCGCTGCAGGCGGCGGACCGAATTGGCCAGACTGAGCTGTCGGTCGGGCTAATCAGCGACGTGCCCTCCTGCGCCACCACAGTCAGGATGGAGCTTGGACACGACGCCGACGTTTCCGTCGAGCCCCGCCCGCTTAGAGCGCCCGGACGGGCGGCGAGCATTGGGTAAAGCAAACGCGACCGGGCCGACGCAGACGCGCTCTGCTCGCGTCGACGTCGTCGGAACGCAGGCGCCGACGACGTCATTGACTGATCTGTTCGATCGGCGAGCAGGAAACGCCTGTGTCGATTTACAGCCTCGTCTTCCCCGTTCTTCCCGAATAAATCAAAAGCGTACGCAGAAGCAGAAATGACACGTAAATTGCCAACGAACCACAAATGTGCCGAGCGAACGGATGAGTCGGCCCTTGACGCCCGCCTCTTCGCATACTTCGCGAACGGCCGCCTCGGCTGGCGTTTCGTCGCGTTCGATGCCTCCACCGGGCACAACCCAGACGGACACGTCCTTGCCGCCAGTCACGAGTAGCACCTGCAACGCAGCACCCGTTGAGCGCATTGTATACTTCAAAGCACTAACCTCGTTTTCCAGCTCGTCACGAACGCAAATCGCCGCCGCACGTAGTCGATAGCCGTGCTGGTCTCGTACACGTTCGCCGTTGTTCACCTTGTGCCCATGGTGCGGTTTTGGCTTGGACGACGGATCGCTTTCTTCCATGGAAATGTGGCTGGTCTTCGGCGCCGTCATTGTCGATGGCCAGCAGGCCGGCCGACCCGGAAGAGGGCGGAAGAGGGCGCTGGAGGTGGAGACGTCGGCTGGAGGAGGAGGGGGCGAGAGCGTGCAGCGACGGCCGTTGCCTCGACGGACGGCTGACGTTGGTGCGCGCAATATCGACTGGCTGCCGCCGCCGCCGCCGTCCGCGGGTGTCTATTGCAACTGATCCGAACGACGCGCCAATCTGAACTGCCGTGCCGTCATTACAGCGATTCCCCGTTGCCGCCCAGGTTAAGCAGTCGCCAATCTGTTGACGCAGCACTGACAGGTCCGAGCGCAAAGACCGCCCACCGCAACCGGTCGCCGCTCACAGCTAAGCTGTCCGAATCGGACCCGCCGCCGGCAACAAAGGCGCCATTGCGCCGACATCGGTCATGTGTCCACATGTGCACTTGGCGCAACTTCCCACGCAAATGTGACAGCGCAAGTTTAGTTTTGTCAGTCGATTTGATCGGCTCGAGCACGTTTGTGTCCAGACAGGCTGCGCAAGAATGGGAAGGAAACTGTCTCTGTGTGTCATGTATTGCGGCCTGCCTGCACGCCAAGTGCACAATTGAATCGTTGCGCGACGCGGCCGACGCAGTGTTTGCATGCGCGGCTGATGGAGGTGCAACCGGCGCGTCCGATAACAGAGCGCATCGCCGTCTTCGTGCGCCTCACATGAGTCGAGCTTTTCTTCTCCCTGCGACGACTGAGCAGTGGCCAAAGCGACGACGTGCCGACAGCAGGCGCCGATACCGCTGTTTGTCGTCCACGGACGACGATCGCGAGACGGCGACGACGGGTCGGCGAGGACCAGTTTCGGACTGCTGACAACGAACTGGACGCGCCTCCGCGACTCGGCCCGACCGGCTTCGACCTCGCCGTCTCCTTCAAACGCATGACTCATTGATTGTCGGCGGTCCGTGGAGGCCGGCATCACCGTCTGCAACAGTCGACTGCCGTAAGTCGCGCTTTCTAGCCTGTCCGCGCTGCGCCGATCGCGCTTGACAATGGTCCGTTACGACCATCCGTTACGACCACGCGCTCGTCCCCTCTGCTGCTGTCGTTGCGCACACTTTCTTTCCTCTCGGCAGCCGACGGCGAAAGTCGCAACCCGATAACGGAGTCGGTGTTCCCATTTGGCACGTCGTTTGGCTACTTGCTGGTGTTCCAGTTCGTTTTGTTCGACGACCGACGGGCAAGAAGCGTTCGTTTCTGGTTACCACAGTCCATCCATACGCGTTCCCGCTGCGACTGATTTGCGAACGACGATGGAATTTGCCTTGCGGAGTATTATGCGCACTGAATTGGGCGTTCGTTTGACGAGTGGTCGGGAATTTCTGCGCTTTTTCGGCAGTTCGCCTTTATTTGCTTGGTTTATCCCATCTGGTGGCTGTCCCGTGGTCCCACCGAACTGTGTCGGCCCTTGGGATTCGCAGTCGTCGGCAATTACAATGTGCGCGACAGTTTTGCACGAGACTGAACACGGCTGCCTACAACTGTTCTCGGCGGTCGCAATCGGACGATCGAGGACAACCGACTGTACCGCCTCCGCGGTCGTCGTCGCGGCGGGTCGGCGTGCCGCGTCGGTTGGTCGTTGCGCACGAAACACAGCGCCGTGCTGTCGCGCGCTTCTTTCAAGTTGGCCGCCGGTCGTCGCTAACGCCAATGATTCGCGCGCCTCCAACCCTTGAGATCAGCCGCGTGATTGCGTTTTGCGTTTCAGTGTGTCACAATGGCTGCGCCTCCGCACGCCGTCAATCCTCCCGATCCCCGACTGTCGGATGAAGGACTCGGCGACCAGAAAGAAGATCTCTTCGCCGGCTCCAACATCCAAGAACAGCTGTTGGCCATCATCAAGGAAGGTCTTATGCAAGGAAGACAGCCGACGCGCAAAGACTCGTCTCAAGTGAGACAACACTGCGCTGGCGGAAACATGTTCGCATTTTTCAGGATCTTCGCGTCAAACTCGAGTACATGGGTGAAAAACGCAGCATGCAGATACGACGTCCGGTCGCCTATGCCACCCTGACAGGAAAGATTAGGGAAATGTATGGTCGATCCTTGACCATGTACTACACCGTCACAAACAGCGAAGTAAGATCATCATGTCATTGCGTCATCCATTTCTCACGAATCAGCTACTTTATAGATCATTGTGCCGATTGTCGGGCAACAGGAACTGGACAATGCCATCGAGTTGGTGGACAAGTGCAGTCACATGCGCAGCTTGCGCCTACTGCTGAGCAAGCACTCGGACACGCCGCTGTCCCCCGACACTTCGGTGGAAGGTCGCGGCTCGCGATCACCGAAACCAGCCGGCCTGCGCGAACGAAGGACGAGTGCCCTGGACTTGTCGACCGAGCAGGAAAGCGGTCGCTTCTCGCCGCCTCCGGGAACCGCCGTCCTTCAACCACGCCAGAAACAACCGCGCGGACATCACAAAACGCGATCGCAGTGTTCGGGCGGACGCGGCTTGCACCTGGGCAGTGTGGACGAACAAGCGGTGGAAGTGCCATACATATCTAGCGCCAGCTCGCACGCCAGCACCAATGTATCTGACTGCTGTCATCAGTACGTCGCTCTTTTATGCGCAGTATTACTGCATACTCCCGCTTTTTCTGTTTTTTGCAGGCCGTTGAGACTTCCTCGTCTACACTACAACAATTTGGGTTCGGCAGGACAACACGGGAGTCAAGGGGGCAGTAGTACGAGTTCCGGCGTCTTTCCCGACACGGATTCTGTGGAAGGTCGTCGCTTGTCCGCAACCTGTCAGTTTATCTGGTCTCATCGCTTTGCTTATCATCTATTTGCACTTTAGCACCACGGGCGCCGACGAACTGGAGACAGGGCCGCTGTCTTGGGTCGGGTGCGTTCGGCCAGGTGTATCTGTGCTACGACGTCGATACTGGTCGAGAATTGGCTGTGAAACGAGTTCTTGTCAGAGGCGGTGATGTGGAACGAAAAGCGTTGCGCAAGGTTGTCTCCGCCGAATTTATCACCAGCCATTAGCTCACTAAATTTATTCGATTAGGAAGTCGCATCGCTGGAGAATGAGATTACTTTGCTGAAAAACATGCAGCATGAGCGGGTTGTGCAATACTTTGGCTTTCATCGCGGCGACGACGATCTGTGCATTTTCATGGAGTACATGGCCGGCGGCTCCATCAAAGACGTGATACGGCAATGGGGACCCCTGACTATCAAACTCACAAAGAAATATACCAGACAGATACTACAGGGACTCGTCTATTTGCACCATTACGAAATCGTTCATCGCGATATTAAACGTTCGTAAATCCAGAACAATGTTCATGTGACCCCAAATACATTTCGCTTTTAGCTGCCAATATTCTCAGAGATTCGGATGGAAATGTCAAGATTGGCGATTTCGGTTCCGGAAAGCGCTTGCAGACTATTTGCAGCCAGAATGGCACCAATACCTTCGTTGGCACACCTTATTACATGGCTCCGGAGGTACTACACTGTGTTACGATCATTTTTTATGGCCGATTACGCGGTTTATTGCGACCAAAGATAAATCATTTGCTTGTTCCGGTCTTTACTGAAATTAGATAGCCGAATTTAACAACTATTGATCGCTCCTATCGCTCGACGTGTGACTCATTTTGACAATCAAAATGTAAATGCTTTTTTCTTTCAGGTGATTCAAGGTCAACGCTATGGTCGCAAAGCTGACGTCTGGTTCGTAGTTTCACATTGCTTGCCGTTGATCAATGCGTTAATATAGGAGTCTTGGCTGTTCCGTAGTGGAAATGATCACCGGACATCCGCCGTGGAAAGACCTGGAGCCGATGGCAGCCATTTTTCGGATCGCCTTCGAAGCGCCGCAGTACCAGTTGCCGTCTGATGTGGATGATGAATTGGTGAAGCTGCTCAACGGCTTGTTCACGCGACTGCCAGAGAAGCGGCCTCATGCTCACGAAGCGTTGGAGCACTCTGCCCTGCAGGGTTCTTGACGGTGCATCTTTCAGACCGAAACGTCGCCTTCCTGGGTTTTCCCAGTGTCTTACTCAAAAGCCAATGGTTCTTTCTCGGGATGATTCACATGCCCGATCGTCGATCGACGCCCAATTTCTGTTTGTTTGTGAAAATGCGGTATGGGCGCATGATTGAGTGATCTATTTTCGTCTAATGTGCGATTCACTTATCGAAAATGTCGGTGCGCCCGATGCGCAACTGCCAGCCATTTGTGTAATTCTGCGATGCACGGTCCTCTGATCATTTCTATTTTTGTCTGTCAGAGCAATGATATTTGATCTGTAGTCCGATTCCGGCCGAAGTAGCGCACTCCGTACGGTTTTCTTTTTATGTGCCTTCGTTGTTGATCAAAGAATGTGCCAATTTGAGAGCTGCATGAAATATATGTGATTACGACTAGATCGCTGTCTGCGTTTAAATGCTGTGCAAACACGAATTATATTTGCATTCGTCAGCGTGTGACGGTCCTCTATGAATGGGCCGAATATATTGCGCGGGCGACATGTCCGCAAATAGATAGATACATGATGCAGACGAGATGTGTGGGGTAGGGAAGAAATATCGATCGTTTGAGTCTCCAGTGTGCACGTGCTCGCTGAGCGTCCATCGGCATCGTGCTCGTAGCAGCGGTGCAGCGGTGCAGTCATCGAAACGGCAGCGGCGGTTGTTTGCTCGCTGGCCCGTCGTGTGTAGCGCTCCGATCCTCACCGTCGCCGCCGCTGAGGTTGACCGCCGTTGCGCACCTGAGCCTGAGCGTAGAAAGACCTTGGCCCCGTGCGCTCCGCTGTGGGCACAGGCACAGCCGCGCGACCGGTCTCTATACGAACACTGCCGCTGTTGCGTCGCCCTCGAACGTAGTGTGAATTTTTGCCTACCGACGATTTGCGGCAGCCCGACTGGCGCGGTGTGATTGACGTTGTCGTTGTAGTACCGCCACCAACTTTCTCGTGAGCAATCGGTCTCCGCTCGGCGCGTCTGCTGACACTTATCCGGATTACTACCAACCACTACTGGCCCGCCCACTGCACTCACTGTACGGCGTCCGTCATGTCGACCATGTCGCCCTTGTCGACGACTATCATGAACAACTTGACCACCGTGAACACTATGTGCAAGGACGGAATAATTGTGCCTGCAATGGCTCCGTCGGCATGGGCGGCCGTACTGTATTTGGCGGGTCTACTGTATTGCTTTCTGGGCATCGCTAACGGCGCGGACGTGTTCATGTGCGCCATCGAGCGAATCACGTCCGTCACTCGCAAAGTGCGCATCGACAAAGTTGAAGCAGAGAATCAGCGTGATCTGCACTCAGATGACCTGAGTGACATCGTCCTTTACAAAGAGGTGCCGATTTGGAATCCAACAGTCGCTAATCTCACATTGATGGCTTTGGGTAGCAGTGCGCCGGAGATTCTTCTGTAAGTGAATTTTCAGGTTATTTCGTTGATGAATTTGCGTTGAGACAACAGAGAACATGCATTGAGGCTGACGACACGAGTGGAAAATAGTTGAATACTTGCACATGCTCATGCGATTCGATCTGTTCTGATCAACAAATTTTAGGAGCATCATCGAAATCGTCGGCAACGACTTTCGTTCAGGAGAATTGGGGCCGTCGACAATAGTGGGTAGGGCGTTTCCTCTATGCGTCAGAGGCTGGAAAACGATCGATTCTTGTTGCAGGTTCGGCGGCGTTCAATCTGCTGTGCATCACAGCCGTGTGCGTGGTGACGATCCCTTCGCCGGCTGTGAGTCGTATTGAGCAGACGATGGTGTTTGCCACCACTTCGGCGTTCTGCGTGTTCGCCTACATCTGGTTACTAATCGTTCTCGTATTAATCACCCCCAACCAAGTCGAGGTTTGGGAAGGCGCCATGACACTCTTTTTAATGGTTGTGCTCGTCGTATCTGCCTACCTTGCCGACATTCGCATTTGTGACAAATTCCGCAAGAAGGGCGAAGAATCTGTCGAAATGGCCGCCAGTCCCGAAAAAGAAGCACTACGCAATGGGGAAATGCAAGATTTCACTCCGATCGATGAGAAGCTTGCCAACGAGCAAAAACATGTACGGTTTTCCCACACCGCAAACAGAATGCAGGAAATAATGCGATTATTCCTACTTTTAGCGATTTTACGACAGCGATCACATGCCAAAGAAGGCGAGTCTACGAGAAGTGGAAAGACACGTGGCGCTAGAACATCCGAATCTATCTCCCCAAGACAAGGCAAAAATGATAGCCTGGCGATTGAAACAGTCGGAACTGCATGATCGCCTCTGGTACCGTATTCAAGCTTCTCGATGGCTCTGCAAATCCAGGTGGAAGGAACCATTCTGGAATGCCGATGCTCGCACCGATACTAACGTTCCCGCGTCCACTTCCATGAACGCACTCCCCGGCTTGCCCGCCAAGCGACAGATCGAATTCGCAGCTCGCGTCTACGCCATTCAAAACGGAGACCGACGCATCCTCGTCAAAGTCATCCGACGCGGTCGCAACCAGAAGCAGATTATCTTCCGATACGCCACCGTCAACGGAGTGGCCAAGAAGAACACCCACTTCTTGCCCAAAAGCGAAACGCTGCGTTTCGAGCCGGGCGAACACGAAAAAGAACTGTCCATTGAGCTGATGGACGGGGCCGAGTGGAAGTCCCGAGACGTCTTCTACGTGCACCTCGAGTTGGACGAGAACGACAGCAAAACGGAGCTGGGGATGTGCAAAGTGGCGGAGATCATGTATCCAGATCAGAGTCTCGGTGTGATGCCGGGAGTTAGCTCCGTGGAGTTCGTGAAAAACCACGAGGTAGCCGAGATGGTACTAAGCAAATATTGAATTAACGTCTTTGCAGACGGTTGAAGAGGGTCTCGGAAGAGTGCGCCTGTATGTGTCTCGGCGTGGACGACTGACTTCCAAGCTCAAAGTCACATACGAGACCCAGGACGTCACTGCAGAAGACGGCAAGGACTACGAGGGCGGCGTCGGCGAGCTGCGCTTCGATGAGAACGAAATCGAGAAGTACGTCGACATTCCCATCATCGACGACATGGATGAGGAAAAGGACGAGACCTTCAACGTGTTTCTCACCAGCGCCTCCGATGGTATCGACTCCATGTGCAGACCACTGGGGCGGTTTGGGGGATTTACCTCCCCCCGACCTGAGCGAAAAGTGGACGGAGTTTCCGATCCCCATCGAAATTCGGCCGAAGGCCTAAAAAATACGGTATTTTAGGGCAAAATTTGAATTTTTTGAATTCCCACCCAAAAATACAGTAATTTTGCCTAATTTGCATATGCGAATTTCCGACCCCCCTCGGTTTTGGGTTTTGGACTCCCCCCCAACCCAAGTACACCTTTGAAGAAAATGTGATTGCAGGGGTGATCCTGGGTCATTTGAAGCACACGGTTGTGACCATTCTGTCGGACGACGGCACGCTTCGCTACTTCCGCCAGATGGATCGGCTCGTGCCGAACCTTCTGGATGCGCTGACGCCCGGGACGGAAACCTGGAAGGATCAGCTCGTCGCCGCCACATCCGTCAACGCCGGCGACATCGAAAACGCGACCATCGGCGACTGCTTAACACACATTCTCTGTTTCCCTTGGAAGGTCATTTTCGCGCTCGTGCCGCCGCCCACCATCCTCAACGGCTGGCTGGCTTTCTTAGTCGGTCTCGTATTCCTCGGTTTCATTACCGCGATCGTCGGTAATGCAACATGTACCGCGGCAAAACTAATGATAACTTTGTTCAGGAGACTTGGCAAGCATTTTCGGGTGCATGGTTGGGTTGAAGGATTCGATCACGGCCATCACCTTCGTGGCGATGGGCACGAGTCTGCCCGACACCTTCGCATCGCGCTTCGCCGCCCTGCAAGACAAGACGGCCGACAACGCCATCGGGAATGTCACCGGGTGAGTTGAAATTGACGGGTTTAAAAAAAAACCAGTGATGTTCACTGGCGGGCCGGGATTTTCGCCGGATTTTCGCCGATTTTCGCCGGCCAGGGGCCGGCCCGGGCCCGGAACATTCCCGAAAGCCCGGAAAGGCCTGCCCGAAAGGGGAGAAAAAGCTCTCACGCGTTGCAATTTAACACATTACGAAAAGTAGATATAGACCGTCAATTTGACTGATCGGCAAGTCAAAAATCGCTCAGAAATGATTTTTGCATACTCTACCCAGTCAAATAAGTTGTTCCACATATTGATAATTTTCTCTGAAAATCAGCCGAGCCCGGTACTTTCCTTCCGGCCGGTTCGACCTTGAACATCACTGAAAAAACAGCTGCACATGTCTGGTAATGTCACAACTAAACTGGAGATCGAGAGCAATTTTTTACTTTTAACTTCTTAACTAAAACAATTCATTTTTGCATCAATATTGACAGATGGATATGTATAATCATTCTTTTTGGTCTAAGAAAAGGAATTGCAGCTCTAACTCGGTGAACGTCTTCTTGGGTCTCGGTCTACCGTGGTTCGTCGCTTCAATCTACTGGGCATCCAAGGGCTTACCGTTTGAGGTGCAGGCCGGCAGCCTTGCCTTCAGGTCTTTTCATTTTTAGCATTAATTCGCATCCTTATCCGCTGCTTCCGTTTCAGTGTAACAGTTTACACGATCATGTCCGTGTTCTGCCTGGGACTACTGTTCGCCAGACGTAAGATGGCGCTGTTTGGTCAGGGCGAACTGGGTGGACCTTATTTGCCGAAAATTCTTTCGGCCGTCGTCATGGTTGCGTTGTTTATACTCTATGTTCTGCTGTCAGCACTTCAAGCATACGGATACATCAATGTTTAAACACTGTATATGTTCTCAGTTTTGTCAAGGCAATCAGAAATTAATTGTCACGAAACAGCAAAACAGCTGGAAAAACCATCTCGACATTTATCTCATGTTGCTTGTTCTGCGCACCTACCTACTCATTGTTTATGCTTTTATTGTTAACGATTGCAATGAAATGCGAAAAAAATGCTCGATTCATGCTTTGTTATTGCCAATTTTAATTTATTTGCATAGATCCCAATGTGAAGTTGTGGCTGATGGTTGTGTGCCGAACGGCGCCAGTTTCCAATAAACTGCCAATCTTCATAATTAATTGTATTTTACAACAGCGATAATAAGGCGGCCATCAGAAATAAAAAGCCGTAATTGGAAACGAATTCTTTGGGTTGGGACTTCAGAGCAGCGAACCGGCAAGCGAGCCAACTGTAGCCAATTTGAAGATTGAACAAAATCTGAGTCTTGAACCGATTCTATCCTGTAAGGGAAACACAGTAGTAAAAAAGTGATTAGCGGCTGGCGGGCCGCCGCGATATTTGTTGTTGTGTGTTGCGTTGCAAATGCGTGTGGTCGAACCGAACAATGCATGACTGAGGGAGCAGTTGGCTTTGTTGTTATGGATACGAGCGACGCTTAGTGATAGTAAGTTGGCACGCAGGGTGGAAACGCAGCGATGGCGACGGCGAATTGCACCGAGTCGACGGCTGAGCGCGGCGGCGTCGACGACGGGACGTCTTTGATGCCCCGACGCACGTCATCCGCCAAATCGAGCGATCAGCAGCAGGAAGAACACGAAACTGCCAAGATGCTCTCTTCGTCCGTCGGCGGCTCTGGCAGTTCCGGTCTCTTCAGCCCGAGCAAGAAAAAGAGAGGTGCATTGCCTGTTGATAACATCTGCGCAAGACAAATGGTGGTTCTTGTTGTCAGGTTTTCTCAGAGTTTCATCGCCGGCCGTGAACGCGGATGGAGACAAGAAAGAAAATCTGCAGAAGAGCGGCGGCGTGGAGCCAGCTGCGGCTCCTTCGCGCCGATTTGTGCTGCCGCTCTTTAACAATCAGTTGACCACCACCAAGCGCGATCGCCGTTCCAGCGCCGACGCTCAGTTGAAGGAAAGGAATTTTATCATTGACAGCCTCTTATCTTTCGCTTCATTATTTCTTCCCATACAATGCGCATGTCTGTTTTTTCTGTTAACTCCAAAACCCTTAGTGCTCAATTTTGGAGAAAAAATATTTACCCCTCAAAATTGAGCAGCATTTTGCAACTTAAAAAGATTGTTATTGCTTACGACTGTTTTCAACTTAAAATGTGAACGTTCTACAATGAAACTTAAGGTTTTCATGGGATTTGTTTGGTGTGAACCAGTGATGTACACGGACCGGCCCGCAAAAGTTTCTAAAAGCGACCCGCAGGCTCGCCCGGCCCACACAGAAACTCAAAAATCGGGCCCCCGGCTGACTCTTTAAAAAAAAATTCTTTTGCAATTATAAAATATATTTTTTCATTGTCTACATATGTGCAAACACTTTGAAACACAAATCTGAAGCAACTGCTGAGAATAGTGTGAGAAACAACGTGAATCTGTGTTATTACTTGGCTAAATATATATTTTTTAAAACCGGCCCGCTGGAATTTATCGCCCCGGGCCCGGCCCGCGGCCCGCACTTCCTCTGTGGGCCTGCCCGTGTACATGATTGGTGTGAACCTTTTCTGATTGCTGCTATTTTAGGTGCCGAAGAGCCGTTCTTCAGCTGAAACGCCGACGCCGACGTCGGAAGGGATGTCGCTGTTCCAGCGGTTGACACAAGGTCGGAGCGGGTCGACGTCGATGGCGTCTCGGACGCCGACGTCGCCGTCGAAGGGGAACAGACATCTGAGCGATGCGAGTGAACTGCGTCCACACTCGTCGTCGAGCGTGCGGGACCGGGACATCACTGGAACGACCCTGCAGACCGTCGACGAAGGCGATGGTTCCCCCTTCCCTGGCATGGAGCATTCGCCAAATCCCAACCTGCGCGCTGCCAGTGGAATGAGCTCGCTGACCGTCGACAAAGGTAAGCGCCCTTCACAATACTGTGCATGTCCCGCTGTTTAATCAGCAGATAGTCATTTCTATTCTGTGCTAGTCGAATAGATCATTTTGCGTTCATTGCTTGCCAAATTATTCAATACCGTAGCAATCGAATTTTGTCAACTATTCGTGGTTTTATTTTTCGCAGCTGTCTTCTAAATGAAATCTTTATTTTGTTTCCTGTGCTAAAAGGTTGTAGGAAATTGATCAAACAATGAAAATTTAAAAATAGATTGCTTTAGCTTATTCTACGTAGTTTGATCTGATCGTGTTTTATAATGGATAGCGCCCGTTCGTGGTCGGAATGAACTAGAAGCATATTGTAAATGGCGCCTCTACGGCTGTCTGTGCTCTTTCCCGGTGGTCTGTCAGTGTTGTGCGTGGCATGCTATTATTTTCGGTGGCGGTGCGTCGCTCGGTGACTCGATGTGTTCGACATCTCCGGTTTGGTTCGATCCGTTCGACCTGGATGTGCGCTCAGCCTTTGTTTCTCCTACCACTGGCGAAACACACAATTTCTTAGCCGACGATCGCGACCTGCACTCCATGGAGCGCTCCCTGCTGTCGCTGCTCGACGAGTTTCGCTCCGGCCAGCTTAGAGCTCGTAAGCGCTTTTTTTAACTTCTGCCGGTTCAACTGTTCCGGAATCTATATTCAGAATTACCCAGAAATCCATCCAACACCTCTCAATTCAATGTCGCGCGCTGTCAAATTCCAGAATTTATTGTATTAAGTATCATTACTTCGTATGATTCAAATCTATTTCTTGTAAACGTCCCACAACGACATTTAGTCACTATTGCACATATAAAGTTCTGGAGTTACAGTGCTTTCTACAGTACACTCTTATCCGTCAAAGAAATTTTGAGTATAAAGCAGAAATTTGTCTATTCTGATCTGTTTTGCTGTACATGAAGACTTATGAAGCATTGCGCAAAAAATAGCATTGCGCAAATATTAAAAATTGATGAAAGTGCAAGCTAATTGTCACATGATACAATTGTAGTGCGCGAAGACACGATGGCTCAGATGCGAGAAGTGCGTGCAAAGCAAGAACAGCTGACCAAACTGCACTTTGAACTGTACACGGACCAGCGTCGTGTAGACTCCATGCACCAGTCTAAACCGTGCGAACTTGGCTTGTTTGCCAGAGATGACGTAGTAATTTAGTCTGACCGAAGAAGAGCGGAAACGAGCGAGAGAACGGGAGGATGGTAACTACGATCGCCTAACGAATGCGCTTCAGGATCTTCAGAAATCGATGTGCGTCGATAGTTTTTGATGGGTCGGATCAATTAGGCTCTTCACGGGCACTTCCAACAACTGAGTTTGAACCAAAAACTCAGTAACCGTTTCGAGACCCCATCATGTACGGTACTTTGATATTGGGCGCTTTGGTACCTAGTTGGTACC
>JAQGCX010000699.1:0-14593 GCA_034700205.1 Plectus parietinus | reverse complement strand
CAAAATTTGGCCATCGGTAAAGAAGAAAACTGGGGTTTGGTCTTGAAAGGAAAATAAGGACAAATGAAATGATTTTGACTCAGGCGCTCATCAATGGCGCAAACTTGTGCTCGCTGAGTATCGCTGAGGTGTAAAACATAAACACCCTGAATCCCGCAACGATGGTGTGGGTTCATGAATTTCTTTCCCTGACAGGTTACGATGTCACGTGCCCGTTTCTCTTTACGCAGTATAAAATGTTGACTATATCTGTATTGATGAATGAAGCAAACCTGTTATTCCAGCGAAATGTAGCAGAGCACTCGGTGCAAGAAAACGGGCGCTTGTCAGAATGAATTTTGCGATGATTGTATAATGAACTGCGGTAGGACAAATACAATCCGCAGTCTTCACACCGGAATGGGCGTTTGTTGCCATGAACCTGCAATAGTATTGAACATTTATTATCACTTATTTGAACACACAATTCCAAGCAAAACAACGGTCAAGTTCCCTCCCAAATATAATATTGCGCTTTCAAAATAAACGTAATTGGGAGATCAGTTCTGTACTTCACATAATTACAAGATAACTCGAAGTAAAGTTGCGATGAATAAAACAAGCTGTTACCTGCCACATATGTTCCACATAGCTCTTTTCAAGATCAAATTGCGCAAAGCAGATCGGACATTGGTTGCGATTTAACCGCGGCGGTTCATCAGAAGACACTTCGTTCAATTCGTGAAAGTCTGGAGTCTGCTCCTTGTCGTCTAAAGAAATAAAATAAAACACCAATCGATTTCAATTCTCTTGGGTCCGATTAGAAGAGCTGCTGGCGTAATAACACGAAGATCACAGAAGGAAATTGAACCACTAGCTTCGGCTATTGCTTTATAACAGGAAAGTGAAAACGCAGTACTCACCTTTCTTTAATCTGAGATCAACATTTTCCAAGCACTTTGCATCATCTGCAATGTTGTTGGATTCGCTAGAACTGTCCCCACCGGAGAAATCTTCGGTCTTTGGTTCAAGGTTGAGATCGCTTTTTTCCTTCGGTTGACTCGCGAGTTGGCTGGCGGAATTAGCCGAATTCTCCGCTCGCTTTTGTTTTCTTACCCTATTCATGGTAGGGCAAGAGCTGTTGCTGATATAAAATAAAAGTTATAACTGAGATAAAAGAGTTGGCGATTGGCGGAATAGGCGAACCGCAAATATCCGCACTGAATTGAACACACGCACGAGCTCATATACACACTCTCTACTCAGCCGCTTTCACAAAAATCGATGCGAACGAAACCCGCGCTGTACGACGTGCACATCACAACCGGAGCCCGCAGCCACACATCGACCCTGTCCAACACACAAACGCCCGGCCCGTGCGGGGGGTGTATCGCCTCCATGCCCGCGTTGTTTTCGAGTTTCACTTACCGTCCTACCCTGAATAACGTTACTTGAAGACCAGCAGTTGCATAACACGTTTTGTTCACAATTTTTTCTTGCAACACAAGGGTTCCCAAGTGTGCTCCTCTCAGGTAAAATCTACTCCTGCCAAAAACTGAAAATATAAGGGGGAACCACAGTATTTCAAAATGTACTCCTCGACATACTCCTGTCAGAAACTGAAAACATAAGGGGAGCACAGTATTTCAAAATGTACTCTTAGACATACTCCTGCCAAAAACTGAAAATATAAGGGGGGACCACAGTATTTCAAAATGTACTCCTCGACATACTCCTGCCAGAAACTGTAAACATAAGGGGACCACAGTATTTCAAAATGATGTACTCCTCGGCGATTTTGAAAATCTAGCAACCCTGAGCAACACAACTTCTTCCTCCCCAAAATTGTCGATCAGCAAACTTGTGTTTCAGACATTTTACACTTCACCAGGCTGATAAGGCCGGTAATACGTCAAAAATAAACTGTCAACACATTTCACAACATTTGTAGCATGTCTCTCTGACAATCAGAAGTTTAGAGACTTCCAAGAATCTGCGTTTTTGGGCAAAGAGAAGGCAGTCGGATTAACGTGGACCTGAAAACCAAATGTCAAACGTCCCTACTTCGTAAATCCATCAATTTCGTACAATTAAATTCGCAATTCGCCTACAGTATCAGAGCTGGCTGATTTTTGTTAGTTTTCAATTTTTGGTCGGTCCGAAATAAAAAAAACTCGAAGAATAAATGCACCAAAGAAAGAAGCTTCGATTCAATGAACAAACACAGTAATACAGAAACAATACCAGATGAAGACGATTGTTATAACTTGGGTTGTCGATAACGCGACCCTGACATAAACGGCACACATTGATCATTGATCGAACCACGCACCAGAGGGAAAATTCGAGACAAAATGGAAGGAAATGACACGTAAGCCACACAATATATTCAGCCCGTATCCAGATTTATTCAAGGCGGCGTCGTTGTTTCTTCGGTCTCTTCAATATCTTTCACCGGAGAAGAATCGTAGGCCGATCTGAAATTAATTACAACTTTTCGGTATGTACATTGTTCGCTTCGCTTCCGTTTTCTGCAGCACAAAAATGGCAATGAATAAAAAATCGCAAAAACCCTCTTTTGATCACCCTTTTAACCGCAAAAACAAATGCATTTTTTATCACGACAAAAAGCGTCCATGTTCATTTTAATAGTTTCACTTAATGACGTGAATGAAAGATAAGAAACTGATTCAAATGTGCTTACTCGTCGCCACTGCCATCGCCTGTAGATGCGAAATCGTTGTTGCTGTTATCGACTGCAATTTCCTCTACAGCCGATCGATGTCTACTGGACGACACCACTGGTTTTCGGTCGGCTAAAGCGCGTAGTGCGTTGAGCGACGCATTCTCCTGTGCTTCGTGCTCGCTTAGGCCGCCTCCGTGACACACCTAATTCAACCGAAGTCAGTGAACGAAATCAGTACTCATTATTTTTTACTGTATACTCATCATTTCTTTCACCGTAAAGACAGTACTGCAGAATGCACCGTAACCCCAGAATTTTTGATGTGCAATTTAGATCAAGTGTTATTGTGCGACGTTTACTAGAAATGGATTTAAATCATACGAAGTAATGATACTAAACTCAATAAATTCTAGATTCTGACAGCGCGCGACATTCAAATGAGGGGTTTTCGATCGCTTTCCGATTAACCATACGAAAAATTCTGACTACGAACAAAAAGTAAACTATTGCATCAAAAGTAAACTGTTACGCTAAATATCGAATTACGTATCAGCAAAAAAACCAGTGAAATTTTTTTTGGTACCTGAGGTGGCGAAACGCCCAAAGTGACAAGTGAAAAATGTTGATCAGCAGATCCATCGTCCCGAGTTGTCTGTAAAGAGAATAAATGATAAACCGGAAGATGCGACCATACTGAACCATTGAAAATCAACTGAGAAATAAGATAACAAGACTAATTATGTATGTATTGCAATGAAAATACTAAAGCAGTGGTAAAGCTGAAACTTGCCTTTGGAAAGTCAGTGAAATTGATGGAGAACTTGAGCAGACCAGCCAAATATTCCAGTTTATCCTTAGCACTGGAAGCCGAAGCGACGGATTGCGGCGCTGCCTGTGCTTGTTGTCGATCAAGCAGTGTGGAAGACGCTGACGCAGCAGATGGCAGACAAAACACCCCAATTTCAGGCTCGTTGTTTCGCGATTGTCCATCCAGAAACTCTTTCGCCAAATCAGCCACCAGTTGCTGTTGCCGTTGAGTCAAAGGCTTTTTCAGATCTTTGCTTCCTAAAACAGCTTACGGTGTCATCATAAAAACAGCGTATTCCTCAAATCGAACTTACTTCGCTTTGGCTTGTTCACAAAAAGTAGACCAGGAATTTTTCCTCCGCACATATCAAATGAACTGTTGTCTGAATAAATAACACAGATATTGAGCGAAAATGATGAAGTAAACGAAATACAACTAACCTGGCGGTGGACATGCAGAAATCTGGTTGCTAAATGTCACTCTTCGCTGCCTTGAAAGTGGTTCAGCATCAGCAAGTTCTTCATCCGAATCAGTTAACTGCTTTGGTGACCTATAAAATAACGAATAAATATAATAATAAATAAAAGCACAAGATCGAAATTGTTTACGTTTCAGCTTGATCAGTGTCATTTGTAGGCGCTAATTCGCTGGCTGTGGGAACATCACAGCTGTCGACTTCAGCCAGACCAGATGAATCAGCATTCTGGGATGCCTTTTTCTTCAGCAAACTTTTTCCCGGCATTGGCATTGGTTTGTTGTAGCCAAGAATGTCCAACATTGCCTCAGCGGCTGCTCTCTTAGCCAATTTCTTATTTGGACCAACTCCTTGGCATTTCTGATCGTTGACTATCACCTGAAAATCCAGTAATAAACAGTGATGTTCACGAGCCGGCCCGCAGGCCGATTTTTGAATTCTTGTGCGGTCTAGTTTTTGAAAAATAATAATTACTCAAGTAGTTACGCAAAGTCACATTGTTTCTCATACTGTTCGCAGCAGTTGCTTCAGAAATGTGCTTATTTTACTGACTCAAAAGTGTTTGCAAATAGACAATGAAAATATATGGGTAAAAATGCAAAATAAATTTTTTTGCAGGTCCGTTGGCCGGGCCGGTTTAAGAAAATTTTGCGGGCCGACCCGTGAATATCACCGGTTAGAATGCATTGTTCAACAATAATTGTCTAAAATTTCTTTGTTTAAACAAATAGTAAACCAGTTTACTGATAAATTGAATGGAAAAGTTCTCACCTCGACAACGAATTCCTTGAATCGGCTTTGTCCGTGCTCGCTGATAAGCTCAAAAATAGGCTCCTTTTCCTTTTTACCCTGCTGGACTTGAATCAAACGGCTGACAGGATTTATTTGCTGCCCATAAGCAGGATCAATTTTGATGTCCTGAAACAAATGATGGTTGTTCTGCAACAATGGATTAATTAATGGACAATACGAGCTGCAATTTTTATATTATTGTGGAGCAAGCAGGATCAGCAACAAAGATACCTACTTTTACAATCGTCTTTCGTTTCAACTCCTTTGGAATACAACGTTTCGTCTTTGTCGCAAGCAGAACAACAGGTGATGATGGTGCTGGTCCTTAAAAGATAGATCATTTTGCAATTAAGCAATTTGCGTCCTAATCAGTGCTCAAAAGAACTAGATTGTTTAATAGATTCTATGGCAAAAATGTAAATAAATGACACACAAGGTGAGTCAACGAAAAATGCAAATGTTTGAATCGCGGTTTTTTCACTAATTTTCATCGGATCAAACTGAAATTTGGTACACATGTCCCCAAGGCCCAACTTAAAAGTGATAAAATTATTGTATTTATTGGTTGCATTGAACTAGAGTTATGCAAATTATTGTCAGATGCATCATTTTTGCTCGCTCTTTAGTTTTTGGCACCACTGATAATAGTCTTTTGCATTTAACCAGTTGTAGGCAACCAATCAACGTGAAAATTTCATCACTTAAGTTTTGGGTTTATGTGTACCAAATTTTTAGCTTGATCCGATGAGAACTAGTGAAACTGCAGCGGTTCAAACAAAAATTTGCACTTTTTCGTAAGCCCACCTTGTATATAGTTAGAATTTTTCGAACGGTTAGGTCGTGTTTATCCTTCACCGCACCGGCTCACCCATGCAAAACATAAATCGATATATATATTTTGCATGGGTGAGCCGGTGCGGTCAAGTGAAGTATAAACACGGCCTTAACCGGAAAGCGATCGAAAACCCCTTAATTGAATGTCGCGCGCTGTCAAAATCCAGAAATTATTGTATTGAGTATCATTACTTCGTATGATTTAAATCCATTTATAGTAAACGTCCCACAATGACATTTGGTCACTAGTGCACATCTAAAATTCTAGGATTACGGTGCTTTCTACAGTACTCTATTTACCGTCAAAGAAATTGCGAGTATATTAACGTGCGTTATTTTGCAGTCTCGGCTGAGGCGGAAATCTCGCGAGCTGTATTGAAAAGCTGAGTCTTTGCAATATTAACAATACGCAAGGCCTTTTTACGATAGATGGAAAGTACTGGAAAAGAAGGAAATCTAAATGATTACGTACCGAGTTTTTCGAGCTGTTTGAGCATGGACGTGCAAGCGTCTTGCTTGGCCTGCTTCTTGCTGTTGCCGTGACCTTCAGCGACGAGCGCTTGCGACGAATTATTCGTGACAGTGCACCGAATTCCATATTGACGGTCGTGCGCCGGTCCCTTTTCATCGATCAACTGCAAATGTGCGCGCATTAATGTCACAGTCGCATTTCAGCCTTATTTCCAAATGAAAAAAATGCAGACGTCCCTAGGACTGGGAACGCAGACAGATGGCATTAATCAAAAAACGTCCAAGGACAGGGGAATGTCGGCGACGGGCACAAGGCCAATGTTGCGATGTCTCTTACGATCAAAACAAAGACTATTTTTAGACACCGAAAAATATCTTAGTTTTCACTTACTTCGAACCGAACATCCATTCGACGCTGCAAAGCATTTTCGTGCACAAGCGAGACGGCAGATTTATGCGATTGTTCCGAAACGCCGTCGGCGTCAGGTGTTTCGGGCGTTGATTGTGTGCCGCTGGCGCCGCCCGCAGCAACGGCGGCTGCGACGGCTTCGGTCATGTGCGGACCCAAGTAGACGAGCGCTTGAGCGGCGGCATTGTGTCGAGCCATTTGTCGGGTCGGTCCTCGACCAATCATTTCCGGGATGTCAGGGCCGAGTCGCAGACCGACAGAGAACAGTCGCGGAGCAGATCCGAATAATGGCCGGAAGAATCTGCAAACGTGTTCACTTATACTTCACACACGAATCACCATGCTGTTGCAATGTTTCCAATCACCAAGTCTATTTAAGAGGCATTGCACATAAGGATCGAGGATCCGGGAACAAACGACTGAAAAGATAAGAGGCAAAAAACACGAAATTTCGCGTTGGGACCTCTGCAGCGGGTCAGAGGTCATTTTTTTTCAAAAATCTTAGACTGCCAATCGAAAGAGGATGAAAAGATGATCGAGGAGCTCAAATTCAGTTTCAATATATAGCAGCTGAGAAAGTATACGACCGCGCTCGAGACACTGAAATTCGTCATATTTTCATTTTCATGCGTTCGTTGTGCAACAACCAAAACGTTTTCGACAAAATTTTCTGGCGAAAGTTCTTAAAGTTGTGTCAAAGTATTTTTGACAAAGTTTCGTGCAATTCTGTGACATGGACTTTTTCCGTTTGTTCGCGGATCATAGATCCTAATGTGCAACGCCTCTTAATACAGTCAGGAGCATACCGATTGGCAGGATGAATGAAGGGAGTCGGGGGACCAATGAGACCAGCAGGTGGATCAATATTGCGGTAGACAGGCGTCAACCCATGTTGAGCCGCCACCGCGTTCACGATTACTGTAGGCGTGACTGCGTCTGAAAGAGAATGCAATGTTAAAATTAATAAGTCCATGCGCCATGTAATGTACCTCTCGGTCTGCGCTGAGTTGTTCGTTGGGGTGGTTTCGGCAACTTGGTGGTGTCCCAAGCGAGGGTCGCGGCGTCTTGTTGCGCTTTCTTGATCGAAGCGCCTTTACCCGTGTATACTTCGCCATCCTTAAGCACCAGTGATACACTGAACACCTTCTGATGAGCGGGACCGCTTTCATCAAGCAAATTGTACTCGTGCTTAATCTATAAATCACAAAAATACACTAAATATTTTCAGTCTACCACTAACGCGGTTATATCTGGCCAATTCTGCGACTCGACACATTGGCGTCTTTTCTTTTCCTGCATTCTGGCCGGAATAGTTGTACGAAGTCGCTGTTGTTGGAGAAGCTTCCATCGACTGTGAAAAGTCAGTGGGTTGCTGAGAAACGGGAGGCAATCTTGGCGCGGCAAATGCGAATGTAGGAGGGGGAGGCACTGAAAACATCTACTTGTATGCAATTGTTGCTATCCGATTTTCTCATCAACAATCCCAATAGCATGTAGCACAAATTGCCCAGCAGCAAAATAACATGACAATCGACAATCAATCAAAACTGTTTACCCGTGAAAATGCGTTCCTGCTGTCGTTGATGACAGGGCGGCGGGCGCATGAGCAAAGGGCGTTGAAGCGAAGGTTGCAATCCCGGATGGTGCACGCGAGGCCATCCGATAAATGAAGAAAAGGACGTTTCCATCACCTCATCCAACACAACCGAGGACATGAAATCTCAAAAACTACGTTAAAAGCTGAACTGAGTTCTTCACTTGAACTAAACTCCGGAGTCCAGGAGAGCAAACTATATACTAGCGCACAAGCACGTGTTGACAAAACTGATGTTTATTTTTTCATTCCAGATTCGGATTCATTTCCGATTCTGTACTTTCATGTTTGTAATGTTAGTCCTCCAACGATTGAACGAAAGCGAGAGAATGGCTGGCAGTGCCCAGGTACTGTGGACAACCACATCGACTTTCCAAGGCCTCGCGCCTAGATGATGAATGGTGTGAAAAAACCGGACTGGACTGGATTAGATATCGTTCGTTGCTCAATGATTGTATCTAATTTCAAAAGAAACTGTTGATTGTGGATGGGACGTTAGACTTCTCTTCCACTTGCAGCAGATTTCTAACAAAGTGTACTTGGGTAAGTTTGCACACGTTTTTTGTTTACACACTGACTTCATCGTGCCTGTCGCTCTTTTGCCTTATGTTGAACTAGTTGATGCGTCATTCACCAAATTCCGATATTCGATACTACAGCTACAGTCAGTTTGCCCGACGCTTTTATTGGTTATTCCCTCCCACTTTTACAAACCGGAAAAGCACTGATGAGTCAAACATTCATGTTGATATCATTTCAGTTTTCGACTGATTGTTAACAACGTGAATGCAAGGATGAATGGAAACCACAGTGCTGATGATGCAACGAATCAAAATCATGATGTACCGGAGATTATTCCACTTGATTCCTACAACATCGAAGAGGTCTGTTTTACTTTACATTTTTGCTGCGTTTCATCAAATATTTTGTTGGCATGGAACTTCTTGCTTTCAAAGATTAGATTCTATGTTTTTGAAGTATTTTCTGCAAAATAGCAAAATATTGACGAAACGTTTATTTCAACTGATTCATGTGTTGTTATTTGCAGGGCAAATTGCGCGCTTCAGTTCGTTGGTTGATAACGAAAGTATACGAACGCAATGTTCCCGACCAGCTAATCAATCCTTTCTACAGAGACGATTCGGTATGTCGCGTCTGCAGTTATTCGCTCGCGAACTTGTCTAGCAGTCTAAATTTTAAATTCTGAAATGAAGGACCTTATGCATTTTCTGGGAACATGCATGTGAAATTTAGTTGGTCAATTCGATATTTTGATATCGATTCTGCATTGCAGGGGACGCTGCATTTGAATCCAGCAGTGTTGAATTGTCTAACGAGCGGCTTACTATACTGCCAAGCAGCAGCCAAGGTCTTCCAAGACCAGGCGTTTCTTCAGCAAAGTCATGCCGCTGTCATCCAAGCGCTCCAGCGAGCGTCCATTGACGTCGTGGATGGCCACGACAATATTCGCGTCACTGAAACTATGCTCACTATTGACAACCCCTGGAAGCCAGTCAGTATTTCATTCATTATTTTTCTTCAGTGTTGGCTCATTCTTAACATTTCAGACCGCTCACTTGGCTATTATCGATGGTCTCATGACGGCGCATATGCGTCAAGTTATAAACATCAAAAAGGCCGTGGACGCTGTCAAGTATGTTCTTTATGTTCATTTCGCGATTGTTATTTTTCGCTGAATCGTGGTTAATAGAGATACAATAGGTCCTCTTTCTTTTATTAGCCTTCGTGTTTTATTCCCTGCAAAATTGTTGCAATGAATGTATTCTGCAATGTTCATGATTAAAAAGTGAGTTACCATAAATATTTTAATAAGAGCACTCCCCTCGCACGCTCAGCATGCTTCTAAGGGGCTAATTACCATGATATTGCCACATTTATTAGGAGTTAATTTACCATGATATTGCGGGAATATCGTGTTAATTTATATTATAATATTTTTATGTGCTTATATTAGTATATTTAGGGTACTTTTATTTTGTCTTTGAGCAACCAGTAAATATGAAAAACTGAGAAAAGTGCGCGTTAGCAAGTTTCCAATGGTTTCAGGCAGTACACATCGGTGGACAAACGAGAAGAACCGATGGACCCGGTGGACGCCCTGCTGTTTTGGATCAATAAGATATGTCTGCTAGTTCGTGATGACATGGAGAAGGCGCCAATGGCCCGTCACTCGGGAGACGTCGCCTCACCACCCGTCGTTCCTGAGATGGAGGACTTGTACGAGGACATGTGTGATGGCGCCTGCGTTTGCGCTCTCGTCGCCTTCTACAAGCCTCAGCAGCTCAAAATGGAATGTACGTTTTCGTTTTCAGGTTTTTTTATCTTCCTCATTCTGCCACATACATACCGGGTTTTTCCGAACTAAAGGGAACCCCCCGTTGTATTTGGAATTATTTTCTGAATACAAGGGGGTTCCCTTGTATTCCGCAGAAAATTTTGTACATACTTGCATAGTACACTGAGGGGACCCCCTGCCGAATACAAGGGGCCCCCCTTATATTTGGTTCCTTGTCTTTAGTAACCAAAATCCTATTTTCCGAATACAAGGGGGCCCCCTTTAATTCGGAAAAACCCGATACTTAAAGACCCATTCTCTTCTCTTTGCTTCACTTGTTTGTCAAACACGACATCAAATGTTCTTTCAGTCCAACTTGTATTTTTGATAGAGTCTGTTTAATTTTCATTAAAGTGCAGGAATGTTGCTGTTTGTCATGAAAACGTAGCACACTCGTATTTTTTTGCTTTTCAGCCATCTGCTTCAACGATCCTATGGGAATTGGCGACTGTGCGTACAATCTCAGTCTAATCAAGTGGGCTTTTCCTCTTAATTTTGCTCGCGTCTTTGTTACAATCATATTTTCAGGCAATTTTGCGAACGCTATCTTCCCTGGAATCCGTTTCATTTTGCGACGGAGGATATTTTGTATCTGCACGAAAATCTGCAGCCCAACGTCAACGCTTTCTTAGCCGATCTCTTCCAGTTGTTCGAAGGAGATAATTTTCTAGCTGCAAGTGAGTGGTTTGCAGATTTTGTGCGGGTATACTTGTACTATCAAGATGACGGCAACCAGACGGGGGGTGTTTTGCTTGAGCATTGGAGGATATAAATCAATAGTACTATGTTTTGTGTTGCCTGATGAGTCGCGAAAAAATCAATACATATGTTTTGTGTTAGGTAACGTACGTACTCACCCGGTCTGGTTGCCGTCATTCTAACTGTATATACAGTCGGTAACTCCGCCACCAGACCCGGCAAAAAACTACGGTACCTAACACAAAAGATATCTACTCGCCTGATCAGGCAACACAAAACATTGCGTATTCATCTATATCTTGCAATGCTTTGTAAACCACGCCCCCGTCTTGACGCCGAATTTTTTTAATATGACGTTTCGCATTTCAGGTGCGAGCAGTCCGCCTGCTACGGCGAACAATTCGCGGAGGTTCGCTCCCATACATGCCATTCCCGATTTGCGGCAGCAAAATCGCATGAATCGCAGTCAGCATCCGCCTCGTGTCGTCAAGCACAATCCGGGCCCAGTCGGCATGGCCAGTAAGTCATTCATCGTTTCTAAGTATAGGTTGTAATCGTCTATCTCATACCTTGCGCAGATTTAATGTGCAACAATAAACTGTGCGAGAAGCGTAGTGCTGCGACGCGGACGATTCTTATCTGAATGTGGTGTTTGGTTGAGCAATTAGAAAATAATACCGCTGCTGCATTCTTTTCTTAGGAGTAATCGTTTTTTTTTGGTGCAAGTATTCTTTTACGATACTGATGAGAGAAGAACGGTTTTTGGCAGATAGAATGCGTGGGGGATAGAGCAGCGGTTGTGTGCTCGAATCGTAATGCGCAGCAGCTGGCATTCATTCGCTGCTCTGTTCTACCAGTTTGCTTTCAATGCTCCGCTCAGCGGGCAGACATGGCCACGTAGTCCGTTGCGTCTTTTTTGCTCATTACTCGATGTAAACAACTGCTCAGCAGCGCAAAATGCTCCCCTTTGTTCCAGGCGTGTCTGCGTCGTTGATGAACTCTGCCGACTCCTTGATGACAAATCGGTAAGTGTTTTTGTTGTTGTTGATGGTTTCGATTTCTTAATCACTGATCTATCGAATACTGTTTCACACACTAAATTCTTTTTGAATAATGGTTATTTTTTGCAAAAACTTTTGATATTCAAACGTTTTTTAATTAGAACGGTTTTTAGGAAACGTATCTGATTGTCTGTGTGCCTGTTTTGTTTGACATATGTACTTTTCTGTTTTGCAGAAGTACCGACTCGCTTCGGTACCCAACTTACTCGAAGAAGCCTGCATCGCCTGGCGGCTTTGTCAAATCTCCGACTACCAATTTCGGAGAATTGCTGCAACGCAATCCAGACAACAAGCTCATGACGCAGTCGTATTTGCGCAGCGACTCCATGCCTGCGCGTGCCGGCATTCGGTTGGCGCTCGAAGAGAAGCGGCGCGAACATGAGCGTCGCAAACTTCTCGAATCGTACGTCTTTTATGCTTACTATTCTTGTCAACCAATTAGACTCTTCGTTTTTTGGTCATCAGTCCGGCTCTTCCACTTTTTCAACAATAACTCAAATCGTAAAAATAATAACAAAAACAAATTCCTCGACCCCGAAAACCTCCCAGTCCGTTTTTGATTTGTCGAAAAAGATCGATTTCAACGAAATCGCAACCAGGGCGCGGTACATATAATCTTACGCTCCCTCACTTAGACGGGTCTTTGGCTCAGCCGTCTGCAGGTTTGCATTGCACGCAGTAGGTCGATGGTTCGAATCCCCTGACCGTTGGTATTTTTTGTTCTCGTTCTCAGACCTCCAGAATGCTGGATGAAAGTTCCTATAGCCGGACTGATCAGCTGGAATGATAAAAATTTAGTGAAATAAGTAATTGCAGACAACGTCCTTGACTGCTGGTTAGAAGAAGGAGCCATCAAAAATGCTGTAAACAGGGCGAGTCTTCGCCAATTATTTCTGATCAGAAAGAAACACCTCGCCGTTCCTCGCAGAGCTCAGGAATTTGGCATAGCAATCAAGCATGCTCTATCTTCGTCCTCAAGTTGTGGGTCACAACTTGATCAAGTTTTACGTAAGCCTTTCAGCATCGAAAAGCTCATCGTAAGGTGCTCTTCACCTGAAGCCAGTGCAATAACTTGAAGTAAAAATAAAAAAGTACACAATGTAGAAGTCAGGTCTTCCAACTGTTTCAGTTGTATTGAAGACCCATTAAGCCTCGGCTTCAATGTTCATACATGTCCAGCAACATACTTGTCCAGCAAAAATGCCACCCCTGTTTACAATGCACAAACATGACTAGCAACAAACATGTACAGCGGACCAAGGAAAGTGCGCGTTGCTAGGACAATACTGTATTGTATTGTACTGAATCACGACATCGTGGCAAATTGTGCGCAAAAACGCATTGTAGGTCACATGCGTGACATACTTGCCCAGCAACATTCAAACCGACTAGAACTTCAGTTTGCTGCACATGTATGTTGCTGGACATGTATAAGCATTGTAACAGGGGCTTTATTGGGCCTGTGGGCTAAGATACCTGCGATGGCTAGGGCTCCAACACCCTTGGCTCCAACGCGATCAATTTCGTTGTGTGACCATTATCAGAATGATTATTTCCTGCTCCCTATCATAACAATAGTGGAGCCCCAGCCATCGCAGGCATTGTACACCCCTAAGAAACGCTTGGTTGACTCTGGAAAAACAAGTTGTGATCATTCTTCAGGCGATTCCACTGAAGTAACGAAAAAAGAAGAACAGTTAATACAGAATTCGGAACCGTCAACACCGCAGTCGCCTGATGGCGAAATACATTTTCAATTCAGAATCAGCCCAGAATCGGAACAGCAGTCGTCATGCTTGTCGGCTGAGGCGATAACCAATGACGATGCAAGTGCTGAGTCCACTACTTCGCCGCTGAAATCGAAAAGTGAAACCTCACTTGATCCATTGTCAGCCAGAAATTCAGTGGGAACAACACTCAGAAATCAAGCGGTACGTTTACCTGTCATATACTGTATGTATAGTTGTAATTTCTACGAGAGTTAACCGGATTTTGAAGAAGCACGGTACACCGAGAATGTTTGCGATCAACTTCGTTGTGTGACCATTATCAGAATGATTATTTCCTGTTCCCTATCATAATAATAAATAATACTCAGTGATATTTTCGCAGCGAAAATTGCTATGTCCCATGAACATCAATCTTTCTGTTTGAACAACATTAAATTCGAGTTAACTCTCATAGAAATGACTAGTATAAAATTTTTTGTCTCTTTTTATAAAGGCGGATGAATATCTGTTGAAAAAGCTGCCAGGTGGCACGGAAGGCGCCGCAATATTCACCGCAAGAACGAAAAGTCTCAACAAGAGCGCCTTTGCTTTCATCCGATTAGCAGAACCTCTGCGCGTCGATCAATTACTTGAGGTATTTTTTGTAGCATTTTCTGCATTTACCAACTTGGTTGGGAAACTAAGCCACTGCACCCAATT